>MEHQ01002390.1:339221-365007 GCA_008828725.1 Saccharina japonica | reverse complement strand
CCCCTCCCCCGCCCCCGCGCACGCATCCCTCCGCGCATCACGTCGGGGAGCGCAGGTTCTGAAGGAAGGGCACAACGTGCTGCTTCTGGACGAGCCTACGAACGATCTCGATGTGGACACCCTTCGGAGTCTCGAGGACGCCATCCATGGCTTCGCCGGCAGCGTTCTGATCGTGTCGCACGACCGCTGGTTCCTCGACCGAGTGTGCTCCCACACGATTGCCTTCGAGGAGAATATCACAAATAGCGGTGGTGGTGGTGGTGGTGTTGGTGGTGGTGGCGGCGGTAGCGGTGGTGGGAGCATGGAGGGCGAGAGTAAGATTGTGGTGTTTTCGGGAAATCACGGGGAGTACGCTAGGCAGGCAGGCCGTGGTGGTGCATCGCTGGAGTGAAGCACGTACTCGTATGTACGTACTGATTTGATTTGGTGATTCCTGATATTGATTGATGATTGCTTGGTGGTTCAATGATTGATGGTTCATGATTCGTTTTTCATGACTACGAAGCGTTGGAGATTTTGCTACTTTTTTTCGTCGTACGCTCGTCGTACGAGCAGTTTTTATTTTTTCTTGTCGGGAGTGGCGAGGGGCACGAGGGCCGCGCCATAGGCTGTCCTTATGCTTACGCTGTGTGTTCGTGGCAAGGCGGTTGGTGCTGTTTTAAGTACTTTGTTGGCGGGAGTGGTGGGCGCGAGGGACGGGTTGGGTTACCCATGCTTACGTTGTGTGTGTTTTCGCGCAAAATTGTGATGCTTTATGGTAAGGCATCAGCAGCGTGTACTACAGGTGTCTAGCACGAGGGGCGTGAAGATTGCCGCCCTAAATTGTCCCTATCGGTTTGCTGTGTCGAAGTGTGTGCGTGTGTGTGCTGAGGGGCGGAGGGAGAGAGATGAGAGGTGTCGTCTTGCTATTGTTGGCGTTGGTTGCTGTTTATTGTTGTCGGTGTTAATTGTTACGTACCTGGTAATGTTTTAACCCATGATTGAGCCATCTGGCCATTGCGCCCTCTCTGTCTGACGCATCAACAACGCAACATGATATCGCATTGTTATAATTCGTGACCACCAGCCCACATCACTGCTGTTGTGTTGCTGCCGCTGTGTGAGCTGAAAGGCGAAGATAAACGTCTGTGCCAACCACTACTACGTACTGCGGCTACGGCTGGTGGTATGCAAACATTCCAAAGATACGAGTTTATCGTGGTAAAACAAAAAAATATGCTGTCGGCTTGCACTAATTTCTCGTGCCTGGGGCGCGGTGTGTGTTGAGCTCTACGACTAAGGCTACGAGCTCGTTTTTTTCCATCCCATTTGATGAGCACAATTATTTCTAGTCGAATGGAATACTCACAACTCACAACAAGAGCGGCCTGTCGGCATCTCCACAACAAGCCACCGCCTGTTACTACCTGGCACGCACGAATCACACACAAAATCGAACAGTCGCAGTCCAAGTGTCCACTACGAACGTCGCATACACACAGCACCCGTTACGCGCATTTACACGCGTCCGTTTCACTTACTACTACTGCATTGCCCGATTTTCGAGTACCACAGTTCCTTTTTATACATACGAGAGAGCTACAAAATCCACGCCGTCGGGAAGTGAAAGCCTCTCCGCTAGCTTGTAGGCAAGCGAGCTCTCCACTCTCCCAACGATTCGACTATCGAGAGGACTGTACCCCGACTGAATTTTGTTCGGTTGTGTTATCCGAGTGTACGTACGTGTAGACTCGTTGCAATGTATAATAAGCATGTGCCTTTGCAAAGCTACTGCAAAACTGAAACTGCTGTCATCACAGCAACTGCCGTATGTATTGTGGAGCTGCGACTGCTTCATGCTTCGTATCTAGGACTACTCGTACTCGTATCACGTTGCTCGTACTCGTTGCTTTTGAAGGTTGTGTTGTCGTCCGTTGCCGTCGTCTGCGCCAAGTTTCGGTTTCGGTTTCAGGGGAGGAAAACGGAAAAATCCCATAATAATAACGACACCTCGATATTATGGAAACCCCTTGATCACAACAGCAACAACCAGCAAGCACTCGTGTGCGCAAACCTCACGCTACCGACGGCAGTAGTACCTCGTTTGACACTCGAGCAATCCACCACTCTGGCGTAGGGAAGCTATAGAGGAGGGAGGGTGCAGTTTCCTCTTAGGGGGCGGAGCCAGCGCTAGACGTCGACGAGCCGCTGTCTAGTATGCGACTCAGGGATGTAGCAGCCTCGTCTGCAGCCGGCGTGCTCGCAGCGTCCATGCTCGCGGCAGCACCGCTCGCTCAAGCCTTTGTGGCAACACCACCGGCACGCTCTGCGAGCGGCCTGCTCTCGCGCGATGCTGCCACGTTGCTGGCGAGGAGGGCCAACGCGGCTGCTGTCGGCAGGTGATGTTTTGTTGCACTTGTGTAAAATAACATGTGTCATCACCAAGCAAAAACACGTGATCTGTGTGTGCGCCAAGCCAAGCCGCAAATTGGCCAGCGTGGTCGGTGGTCGGAGCTTTATCCATCAAGAGATCATGAGTGTTTGCTAGGTTCTGCTGCTGTGTGTGTCTGCAGAGACGGAGTGACAAATAGAATGATGACGTATTTTGAGTTGCAGGGTCTCACTCGCTTATGTATGTACCTCGCTGGCGGGAGCGTTCTTGCTCAGGTGGGGGCCCCGCACACATGATATCGAGCTGCGTCGATGGTTGCCTTCACGAGGCTGCGTATCTCTGTGTGTCGTTGCTGTTGACCTCACTTGTGTGTCTAAAACAGCTCAGAAGTGCCGTCCGAACTCGCAATAGTCTATGCATAGCTCATGGTTACGAAAAGGCACAAGGACTCCACAGGCGGGCAGGATATCTGTGATACCATGATACCGCTGCTCCCAGGTGTGTGTTAAGAGTAATCCCGGGACACACGTATCCAGGCCGATACCTGTAACATCTGTCGTTCCCTCTACGTATATCCCCTGCTCTGTACGTAGGCTTACCAACGACCAGGTACTGCTGTATGTAGGGTTTCCATGCTCGTAGGCTGAAGTCCGAATCCGCCCCCGCCCCCGCCGCCGCCGCCGCCGCCGCCGCTGCTGTTTCCACCCCTACTGCTGCTGCTGCTGCTGCTGCTCCTGCTTTCTGCTGTTGCTGCTTCTGCCGCTGCTGCTGCTGTTGTTACTCTTGCTCCTGCTACTGCGTTCGCTCCTCCTGCTGTTGTTGCCTCCGCTGCTCTTTCTGCTGCTGTTGCCTCCGCTGCTCTTTCTGCTGCTGCTGCTGCTGCTGCTTTCTGCCAGCAGGAGACCGTCGACGACATCGATGGCCGTAGCCGGGCCCGGTGACGCGTCGAAGGTGGTGGTGTGCGGCCCCCGCGACGGCATCGCGGGCCTCGTGGCGAGCCGGCTGTCGGCGGCGGGAGGGGCGAGGCAGGTTCTCCTGGCCGACGAGACCGAGCTCTTGCAGGACCAGGTGCGAGCAAAGGGGGATGGGAGGAAGGGGCTTCAGTGGAAGCCAGCCGTGACTACCGGGGGGGGGGGGGGGGGGGGGCTCTTGTGCTCATTCGGCACGGCCGTAGTCGTTATGACCATAGACCCTAGCATCCCTACAATGCAGCGGACGGAGCACGTTGGGTTTTTCACCAACCAGGCAGGGGGGGGGGTACTTCATATTAATGCATGACCGTAGTCGTATGACCATAGACCCTAGCATCCCTACAAGGCCGGGACGGAGCATGTCGGGTTTTCACCGACCAGGCAGACGTTGCTAGCACCAAGCGCGAAGCGCCGGGGGGGTGGGGGGGGGGGAGCCTGCAGAGACAGCTGATAACAATTTTCGCACAATCACCAGGCTTGTACTGCGCTCCTGCCGGGGCATGGCCATGGATTCGTAACGTGTGGGACGATTGTTTGTGGAAGACTGCAGCGGTAGGTACGGCAGTAGTGCCAACGTGCGGACCGTTTTGGCTATTATTAACGGTCCTCACATTTCCGATCAGAGTGGTACGTGAAACTTTGTATCATATGTATGTATGTCCATCAACCCGAAGTTGTCACTAAAGAACGCCTCCGCGCAATCGTCGGTCACAGCTCGTTTGCGCCAAGTTGGTGAAGGCCTCGACGGGGGGGGGGGGGGGGCAGCGACGCAGTATATTTTATGAACTACTGCTGTATCACTTCGTACAACCATAGCTACAGATGTATTATCACTATAACTGTAAACTACCTGGTATGTAACTACTGGTAGCTGAAACCGTAAAAAAAAATACGCCTGCGCGCCGTTGCTCAACAAAAAATCTCGCGGGCGCCAAGGTGTTGTAAGTGGCCTCTTCCGATGGGAAACCCGGGGGCGGCGACGAGGCTCCCCCCGGACTGGGATACTCCATCTTAAAGCATCTACGACTTAAACACTTTAACCACTATACCTAAAAATGTAAACTGCCGGTAACTAAAACCGTTACAAAAAAAACGGGTAAAACCGTTACGAAAAAACGCCTAAACCCGTTACAAAAAAACGCCTAAAACCATCACAAAAAACGCCTAAAACGAAAAAAACGCCTCCGCGCCTGTTCGTTGTTCAACCGAAAGCTCGCGGGCGCCAAGGTGGTGGTGGCCTCGTCCGACGGGGGGCCCGGGAACGACGAGGCTCCGCCCGGACTGGCCGACGAGATCGTGTCGGCCCTGTCCTCGTCCACAGAGTACCTGGTGTGGGTCGACTCGCCCGAGGGGAGGAAGGCGGCGAGAATTGCCAAGTCCGAGCTCGGCGTCATCGGTGGTCTATTCGGGGAGCTTTAAGGTATGATTGGGGGGAGGCCTGAGGGGGGGGGGGGTACTCATTTGTTGCTTTCCTTAAGTCATTTGGCCATTCACCACGCATCAGCGGAGCACCGTTCCTACTCGTGATTAGAGACACCTCAACATCTGGCGCTCATTACGTTGTTTCCATATAACTAGAAAATAAACTGTTTGCTAATCCTAATCCCATTCCTGTTTCGCCGCCTCTTTGGCCACCATTCTACTCCATAAGATAGCAGAGGGTGGGGGGGGAGTTGGGGGGGCTGGTCGCGGGGGAGGGGGAGGGTTGGGGGTGGGTTGGCTGTGGTTTAGGGGGGAGGGTCTGGTGGTTTTTGTTGTTTTTTTGGGGGGGGGGTTGCCGAAGGTGTCTCTTCTGTGCCCGATTTTATTTTTGTTTTTGTGGAACCTGACATGGACACTATAATAGCAGGACTGTCCCGTTTTGTTAATTATCGGCGATTCATAATGTATCGCTAATCAGAATGAAGACAAGGAAGAGGAAAAGGAGTAGTACCTGTTATTTATAGCGGTGCGGTGATAATGATAGTGGTCGGGAGTAGCAGTAGCGGTAGGAGGTGGAATGCGTGGCAGTAGGTGTAGCAATTTAGTGGAAGTGGTATCATAACAGCTGGAGTAGTAGTTTAGCGATAGCAGTAGTAGCGGCAGCAGTAGTAGTAGCAGTAGTAGTAGTGGTAGTAGCAGCAGCAGCAGCAGTAGCAGCAGCAGCAGCAGCAGCAGTAGTAGTAGTAGTAGTAGTAGTAGTAGTAGTAGTAGTAGTAGTAGAAGAAGAAATAGTAGTATGTAGCAGCAGCAGTAGTAGCAGCAGCAGCAGTACTGGTGTTATGGTACCAATATGAATAGTAGCAGTAGTTGGTAGTAGTCGTGGTAGTCTTGACAGTAGCAGCAGTAACATTAACATCACTAACAGTAAACGCCGCACTCGTGCTTGTAGTTCCAAGGTATACGAAGCACACCAGTAGTAGGATCAATAATGCCTTCCTCCCCTTGTCTGACGCCACCGACCCTCCCCACCCCGTACCTATGCCCTATTCACCAACCAGGAGTCGCTGGAGGCCGTCCGCAGCGTGGAGGGGGACGTCAAGTGTGTCGTCGTGCACGCCGGCAGGCTGTTCGGCGCCTCGGGAGGCGAGGAGGCGGTGCCGTTCCTGACAGGCCCCAAGGCCGAACCGGTTCTCGACGAGAGCATCACCAGGCAGGCGGTGCTCGTGGGGCCGGGGACCGTGCTCTCTTCGGTGAGTCTTTCGCTTTGAGAGGAGGCGGGATGTGGAGGGGGGGGGTTGTGGATTAGTGTGGGGGGGGGGGGTTGCCTTGCCTTGCCTTGCCTTGCCTTGCCTTGCCTTGCCTTGCCTTGCCTTGCCTTGCCTTGCCTTGCCTTGCCTTGCCTTGCCTTGCCTTGCCTTGCCTTGCCTTGCCTTGCCTTGCCTTGCCTTGCCTTGCCTTGCCTTGCCTTGCCTTGCCTTGCCTTGCCTTGCCTTGCCTTGCCTTGCCTTGCCTTGCCTTGCCTTGCCTTGCCTTGCCTTGCCTTGCCTTGCCTTGCCTTGCCTTGCCTTGCCTTGCCTTGCCTTGCCTTGCCTTGCCTTGCCTTGCCTTGCCTTGCCTTGCCTTGCCTTGCCTTGCCTTGCCTTGCCTTGCCTTGCCTTGCCTTGCCTTGCCTTGCCTTGCCTTGCCTTGCCTTGCCTTGCCTTGCCTTGCCTTGCCTTGCCTTGCCTTGCCTTGCCTTGCCTTGCCTTGCCTTGCCTTGCCTTGCCTTGCCTTGCCTTGCCTTGCCTTGCCTTGCCTTGCCTTGCCTTGCCTTGCCTTGCCTTGCCTTGCCTTGCCTTGCCTTGCCTTGCCTTGCCTTGCCTTGCCTTGCCTTGCCTTGCCTTGCCTTGCCTTGCCTTGCCTTGCCTTGCCTTGCCTTGCCTTGCCTTGCCTTGCCTTGCCTTGCCTTGCCTTGCCTTGCCTTGCCTTGCCTTGCCTTGCCTTGCCTTGCCTTGCCTTGCCTTGCCTTGCCTTGCCTTGCCTTGCCTTGCCTTGCCTTGCCTTGCCTTGCCTTGCCTTGCCTTGCCTTGCCTTGCCTTGCCTTGCCTTGCCTTGCCTTGCCTTGCCTTGCCTTGCCTTGCCTTGCCTTGCCTTGCCTTGCCTTGCCTTGCCTTGCCTTGCCTTGCCTTGCCTTGCCTTGCCTTGCCTTGCCTTGCCTTGCCTTGCCTTGCCTTGCCTTGCCTTGCCTTGCCTTGCCTTGCCTTGCCTTGCCTTGCCTTGCCTTGCCTTGCCTTGCCTTGCCTTGCCTTGCCTTGCCTTGCCTTGCCTTGCCTTGTCTTGCCTTGCCTTGCCTTGTCTTGTCTTGTCTTGCCTTGTCTTGTCTTGTCTTGTCTTGTCTTGTCTTGTCTTGTCTTGTCTTGTCTTGTCTTGCCTTGTCTTGTCTTGTCTTGCCTTGTCTTGTATTGCCTTGTCTCTTCTCGTCTTGTCTTGTCTTGTCCTGTGCTGTCCTGTCTTGTCTAGCCCCATCTCATCCCGTTGTGACTTGTATAGTATTTTCCTTGTCTCAACTCCCATCTCGTCCCAACCCATATCATCTCACCTCACCCCACCCCATCTATGCCACGCCATATTTTATTGTCTCGCTTTTTATCCCACCCTGTCTCGCCTTCTTTTCCTCAGCCGGAGGAGGCCGCGACGAAGAGATCGAGCGTAGCGGAGGCGATCGAGCGCTTTCTGGACGGGCCGGAGAGAAGGAGGGGGGTAGAGCTGTCGGTGGTGAGCGTGGAGGGTTTCGCCACGACGGACGAGGAGTGGCAAGAGGTAAGTGGGTGGGTGGGTGGGTGGGTGGGTGAACATGCAGCATGGCGCCGTGATGGGTTGTGTCTTGGGCATGTATGTATTTATACCTTTTTTTTTCTTTGATGTTTTGGTCACCTGATTGCTTTTTTTTGTTTCGTTGTTTTTTCAGGGGTTATGCTGCGCTAATGTAGATGGTTGTGTGTGTTGCTTGAGGGGTAGAGGGATGGGGTTGGGGGGTAGTGGTAGAATAACTATAAAGCAGACTTTTGTCGGCACCGGCAGAACTAGCGCCAGAACCAGCAGAACTAGCACCAGCACTGGCAGAACAAGCACCAGCACTGGCGGAACTAGCACGAGCATTAGCAACACCAGCACCAGCAGAACGGGCAGCACTGGCGAGCACGTAAAGGCACTTGAAAGTGATGGCAACAGCGAGTGATACAGCAGTGGAAGTAGCACGAGCACCGGCCGAAGCGAAAATTCATTCCACACGACCACTAACGATCAACAACCGACGCACCAAACACCACACGTCGAAGAAAACCCGCCCCTCGACCCCCCCGCCCCCCCTCTCCTCTTCCACACGTTTTCATTTTTCTCGCACTGGTAGTTGTTTGCGTCCGTCGTTTCTGCCCCCGCGCCGCTAATGCTAATACTTAGCCCTTTTTGCTTTCTTTCGCTTTTTTTTTTTTTTTGCAAACGCTGGCACCCGTGACAACGCCCGATCAGGAGCTTAAGCGCCTCGACGACAGCGAGGGTGTAGCGGTGTTCTCGATCGACTTCGAATCCATCGACAAGAAGGAGCAGCTCATGAAGTGGCTCACAGAATCTTGGGGGCCGACGGTGAGTCCTCCCCGTCCCTCTCCCTTTTTTCACCGTTGCAGCCGCTGTGTCCCCCCCAACTCTCTGCCCCTCCCCTTCCTTCACCTTCCCGCCCCCCCCCACCTCTCCTCTCCTCCCTTCTCCCTCCCTTCCGATCCCCTCTCTTCCCTGCCCTTCTGGTCATATTTTTCTTCGGATCGTTGGTTTGTTTCCCTTTTTTCCCCCTCCGTTTTGTCTGGTTTTGTTTCTATGTTTTGTTATTTTAATCCCCGAGGGGCCCGGCCGCCAGACCGAACCGAACCGACACCTGTGTTTCGGTTTCGGTTTCGGTTTGGTTTCGGTTCCGTTTCGGGTTCCGTTTCGGTTTCGGTTTCGGTTTCGTTTCGGTTTTTGGTTTCGGTTCCGGTTTCGGTTTCGTTTCGGTTTCGGTTTCGGCTTCGGTTTCGTTTCGGTTTTGGTTTGTGGTGGTTGGTAGTTGTGGTTTCGCTTCGTTGAACTGTTTATAAACCTGTTGCTATTTTTTCGGTATTGCACGTACGCATGAACATTGTGGTAGCAGTACCCTTCAAATCCTTGCGCAACACCAACACAACAGAACACAGTACGACACATCACAGCACAGCACAGGATAACACAGCACAGCACAACACAGCATAATACAGCACAGCACAGCACAACCCAGCACAGTACAGCACAGAGCACAGCACAACCCAGCACAGCCCAGCCCAACCCAACCAAACTCAGCCCAGCCCAGCCCAGCTCAGCCCAACCCAACCCAACCCACCCCACCCCAACCCAACCCAACCCAACCCAACCCAACCCAACCCAACCCAACCCAACCCAACCCAACCCAACGCCGTGCACCAATCGCCCCCCCAGGCTCTGCGCAAGTCGACGGCGGGCATGCTTAGGAGCGGGGCCAGGCCGGTGGCCTCTGCACCGACGCCCCAGGGTCTGGAGCTGCTGTGGGAGACGCTAACCGAAGACCTTACGGCGGTCCAGGCCGGGAAGCTTTCCATCACCGTCAACGAGGAACCGGCGGGCATCAGGTAAGCCGCCGGCGCCGGCGCCGCCGCTGCTGCTGCTGCTGCTGCTGTCGTAATGGAGCAATGCAACCCTTGTACTGTACGCTCGTAGTACTGCACTTCACAATAACATAACGTTTACTCTTATTTCAAGTAAGTTGTCCCCAAAATGAGAGTGTCGTTTTAAAAAGGCATTTTTTACGGCGAATCGGACTTTTTAAAACCTGAAAATGGAGGTTTTAACACCTTCACGGGCGTGTTTGACCCGAGAAACGGACGGGCGAATCGGGTCCTTTCTTGTCTTGAATTCCCACCAGCCATTTCGGGAGAGGCATTCATCGACGCTCGCCATTTTCTTCAGGATATCATTTTGAAACATTATCGGCATACTTCAGTGTCCTTAACCCATTCAGAACTGAAAAACAAAATCCCACACTAATTCCAAGTATTTTGCCCCCAAACATGTGGGACCAGTTCTTAAGGGGTTAATAATCAGTTTCGGATGCGTTCTATTCGAAAAACAACCTTTTTGTTTTTCGATGAAACATCGATGTACCGTTGGAAAACCATGACCCTTCATGTGATTCCCCAACACCTCACGTTTCGCTTCGCGCTTGGTGCTAGCAACGTCTGCCTGACCGGTAAATCGCCGATGTGCTCCGCCCCGGCATTGTAGGGATGCGAGAGTCTGTGGTCATATGTACGACTACGGCCATGCAATGACATGGGTGCACCCCGCCGCCCTGTACTGGAATCAGTATAATAAGGCGATAAGAGGCACTTGACGAAGCCAAAACGGCCTCCTGTAATAAATGGCAAGTGTATGCACCTTTTTGGGCCAAAATGTTTCGGCACAAAATACGGTCTCTAATCCAACCTTAACCTTCCTCTTGAGCGCCGACTAACCTGACCGCACCACCGCCTCTGCCCCCACACCCCCACGCGCGTTTGTGTGCGTATTGTGTGTGCTCGCGCCTTTTCTCTCTTTTTTGCCGCCTAACAAATGACGAAACAAAACGAACCAAAAAACGAAAATCAAAACGAATCTGAATGAAAACGAAATTCGAAAACGAAAATCAAAACAAAAACGAAACGAAAAAAATAAAATAAAAATACCTCGCTGTCTAAATCGAAATCGAAATCGAATCGAAATCGAAAATCGAAATATCAACCGAAAAATAAAAATCTATTCCATCGAAAACGAAATCGAACAAAATTGGAATTACGGGAAAAAAAAAAAAAACGAAACGATCGGAAAAGGGTTGTTCGCGTGGCCGGAGCGGGGCAGCCTCAGGGCAAGGCGCTGTCGGGCGAGGAGGAAATTGTCCAGAGCCTGCTCGAGGGGATCAACACGGTGGCGTACCCTAAGGCCCTCGTGAAGCGCAAGGCGCCCAAGGTTTCCCGTGCGGCTGCGGCGGAGGCGATGGCGGCTGCGGGTGCTTCCGGTGAGGAAGAAAGAAATGCCTCCCTCCATTATGGAAAACCACGTAGTGAGCGCCCAAAGGGTGCTTCTGGCGAGGAAGAAAGAAACGCCTCCCTCCATTATGGAAAACCACGTAGTGAGCGCCCCAAAAGTTGGAGGTTTGTCTCTTTTAGGAGTGGGAAAGGTTCTCCGTCTCGAAAGGGATGCGTGGTCAATGGTCAGATTACGAAGGACGCATGGTAAGGTAGACGGTGCACCAAGTTTGTTTTCTGAGGCTGCTTCCCTTGAGAAGGTCTATACGAATAGTGAGTCATCAGTAAGTCGCCCAAAAACTGATTTTGGATTTAAAAAAAATAGTGAGTCATTAGTAAAGTCGCCCAAAAACTGATTTTGGGTTTTTTAAAAAAATAGTGAGTCATTAGTAAGTCGCCCAAAAACTGATTTTGGATTAAAACAAGAGCGAAAGTGCTATATATATACATACCCGATGAAAAATCTCATGGCCTAAACTATACAACAAAAACAATTGTAACACAAGAATTATAAAAATCCGACCATTTTCGGGGTTGAGGAGCCCCCCCCCCGTCATCCCCAAAAACGTTTCTGCCAAAAAAAGGTATACCTCTATCGTAGCTAGCACGCGTCTACATAAGGCAAGCAACGAATGAGTAACCCCCCCCCCAACGTAATGAGCGCCCTAATGTTGGAGGTGTCTCTGTTAGGAGTAGGAATGGTGCTCCGTCTCGAAAGGGATGTGTGGTCAATGGTCATATGACTTAAGGCAAGCAAAAAATGAGTACCCCCCACCCCGGTGCTCCGTCTCGAAAGGGATGCGTGGTCAATGGTCAAATGACTAAGGCAAGCAACAAATGAGTACGCCCCCCCCCCCCACCCCTCAAGGAAAAAGTCGATACGCACCGGATGTTTTATGAACTCCTGTCGGGAGGGCCGCCGCATAATTGCGATATAAGCGTGGATGTAAAAGCCCCGAAAATCTCTTGACAAAGCACGTTTCGATGCCTCCCGAACCTCGAAAAGGCAACTACTACTGTAACTGTAAGCTTGTCGTATTTGCTGGTTTGCTCGTAGCACTGGTTGCTGGTCGTTCGACATTGGTTTATGGTCGTTAGTTTTTGACGGGCTGGTCTGTCTCGTGTGTACGGTGTGGGAATACGACATGCAATGTCTCGATAGTGCTGTATGTAACGCCAATTGGAAAATGCCTACCAGGTACCAATAGTGAAACTGTTTCCCTGCAGCCTAGCATGTAGAGCACTGCTACTGCTGCTGCTGCTGCTGCAATACGAGTATAACTAGCATGGTCTTCAGCTGTTGACGGCTGGTCGTTGACCGTTGACTGGCAAAATTAATTTGTTTCAGGGGCATATGGCCTGTGAAAGCGGTGAGCCCAGCATGAGTTATAGGACTCGCAAGGTGTCGTAACGCGTGTCCCACCCCCAAGATTTTGCGCGGTATTTATAGGAATGTGACTTTGCGTGTATATACACGTACAGCAGAAGTGCGTACTCATAGTCGACCTCGAGGCGCAAGGAGCGGAAGCCATTCCTACGGGCGATATCATTCGGCTTTCGACCTCCCTACCCCCCCCCACCCCGCACATGGCACACTATATGGAACGTATGCGAGAAGCCCCCCCCCCCACCTGTAGGGATGCGAGGGTCTATGGTCATACGACTACGGTCATGCATGAAAATAAAGTACACCCCGCCCCCCCCCCCCCCCCCCCCCACCGGCACACTATATGGAACGTATGCGAGAAGCCCCCCCCCCACCTGTAGGGATGCGAGGGTCTATGGTCATACGACTACGGTCATGCATGAAAATAAAGTACACCCCGCCCCCCCCCCCCCCCCCCCCCACCGGCACACTATATGGAACGTATGCGAGAAGCCCCCCCCCCACCTGTAGGGATGCGAGGGTCTATGGTCATACGACTACGGTCATGCATGAAAATAAAGTACCCCCCCCCCCCCCCCCCCCCGCCCGCGCATGACACCTTACCGAAATGACACTCATCCAACCTCCCCTTCCCCCCCCTCCCCCCCGTGCATGATATATTGCCGATTTTACACACGACACCCATGTCCAGTGGCAAGCGCGACGGCCTCGCCCCCTGCTGTTGAGGAGAGGGCGGCGGCGCCGGCGTTGGCGGTTCCAGCGGCGGCGATGGTGACACCAGGCTCGGAGGCGGCAGGGGGGGAGGAAGAGGAGGCGGTGGCGAAGCCAGAGGTGGCCGCTGCTCCTGCTGCTGCCGCTCCGCGAAAGGGCCGGGGGAGGCGATCGGGCGGCAAGCGCAAATCTTCATAAAACCGAGTAGGAGTACCGTACGTAGGCGCTTTTTTCCTTAAAAAGACGGAGCAAGCGACCGACCGAAGCGAATCGGTCGTCGTTTTATTCGTTTTTCTTGTGACGGTGTTGTGTGTCTGTCATGCCAGGAAAGGCTCTTGGTTTTCGCTTTCACAGCAGCATGTCGCGTTTTTTTTTCTCGTACACTAATTACAAGTAGTTTTTTCCCTCAAAATCATGCGTGCGGTGAATAAGAGTTGAATTAAAAAACAAAAAATAAAAAAAGGCGGTTGAGTTTTGTTTTTTTGTTTCGGGGAGGGAAGAGGGGCGGGAGGGAGTTGATTCAATTTCCCACTCCTGTTCCCTTGGTGAAAAATGGCTTGCCATATCATATGATAGCGTAATCAGCGATTGGCGTGTTTGCCTTTCCGTTTTTGATCCTCGTAATCTTGCTCGCACTTTTTACGTACCAGTAGGAGGAGGTCGTTTTTCTTTTGCGCTTTTTTTTTGCCGCGATTAATTATCTCTGCTTAGCGTTGCGTTGCGTTGCGTTCATTTTCTTTTTCGCGTCGTATGTATGTGCTGTTGCTCGTTTCCTGGGGGAGACTGCTCCCGCTCATGGTCGGCATGCGACTCGAAGAGCGAGCGAGTGAGCGCCTGTGGCTGCGTGGCCTTGATAATTTACCACGGGTTTCCACGGTAGTAGGTCGGCATTCGCTTGCCCGCCAGATTCGTACAGGAGAAATCGAGGAAGTTTTTGTGTCATCCACGGCTGGTTTCCGCTTTTGAGGTACAACAATACGAGGAATTTACCGCTTTTGATCACGGCTGGTCGTAACTGGAGAGACTTACTGAGTTGAATGAAACCGGGAGTAATCTGCGTGATTTGACACAACGGGTTTCCACTTGAGGCGACACCAGTTTTGTAGAGGAGGACGACACACGAAACGAGGAATTGACAGCAAAATCACGGGTTTCCACGGCAGGCGTGTCCGGTGAATTCATGGAAGGGGTTGTGAAACGGATCGTTTCATTGGCAAACCCCCCAGCCTGCTGTGGTTCTCTATAACCGAAGGGCCAAAATATGTCCCGCCAGATTCGCGCTTAGACAGAAACGGTTACAGTTTTTTTTTTTTTTTTTTTTTTTCCGCCAGTGATACGTCGAAAACGGCAAAAATGAAAAGTTTTTTTTCCCCCTACCAGGAGGGAAATCCGCCGCAGAAAAGTCCTTGTATCGGTATAATAGCTCGAGGCGCAACAAGCCTTAAGGTACACCGTTTCTTATCTACAGTAAGTCAACTGGCGCGACACACACACACCATCGCCGATATACCGTTTTCTGTCGAATGGCCCACGTTCAAAAACGGCATACTTTAATCAAGTTATGGAAGGTAGCCAGTCATAACTTACTGAAGTATAGGCTGCAACTCATTTGATCAAATGAAATTCAAGACGTATGATACGTACGCAAAAAACCATTCAGATTGTTTCGTAGGTATGTACATACATAGCAAGCAGGATGTTTTCGTACCAGGTACGTCGCAAGAAGCAGCAGCAACCAGAAGCAGTGATACACAGCAGGAGAAGGCATCAACAACGTCACAGATCGAGTCGCAAAAGGCAACACAACGACAGACCGAATCGCCTCCACAATAGGCAGAACCACAAGCAGTAATGCCAGCAACATCAAAAGGGATTTCGTTCTTAGCTTTTAGGACTGCAGTTCCGTTTTGGGGACAATCCACTCTAATTCTAAGTAATTTGTCCCCAAAACGGCACTCAAGTCCTATAAGGGTTGGGGGGGGGGTTGGGGGTTCAAAGAACCATACACGGAAACTTACCATGCATGGGAAGGGTGATATCTGCTTCAACACTGGCGACTGCTGCGTTGCTGGCGTTGTTGAGCACGCCAGGCGATCCAAACAGGGATAGATGTAGCATCAAAGATTCGAATCGCGACATCTTACATCCACTTCTTCCACGCTTTCAGTACTCATTGATTGGGGAACGAGAACGGCTGTTGGGTTTTGGCAGTAGGGACCTTTGAGTAAACTCCACGGTAAGTAGTAGAGTTAGTAGTAGTAGTAGTAGTAGTAGTAGTAGTAGTAGTAGTAGTAGTAGTAGGAGTAGTAGTATTAGTAGTAGTAGTAGTAGTAGTAGTAGTAGGAGTAGTAGTATTAATAGTAGTAGTAGCAGCAGCAGCAGCAGTAGTATGAGTAGTAATAGCAGAGGTAGTGCAACTCAATTATACCAGCAGGAAACGAGGTAGCGAACGTGATGTTTTACAGATATTGCAGAAGCTGAGAATGGAAGGAAGAAACATGGGGGGGGGGAAGACGGCGCCGTTCAACACACATCTTTCCTAAATGCTGAAAGTCGATCAACTCACCAATCATGTGTCGTGTATGGCAAGCGGGGCTGGGGAAAGCGCCACCAACACACCACCCGGCCATACCTTTGTTTCTACCGCCTCTCGGGGCGAAAACCGAAGACAGAAGGTTACAACAGACCTACGTAGAAATCCCTCCACCAGACTTCAACTCCGAAGGTCTTCGGTTTTTACCAGGTATCCCGTAAAACGAGCCTGCCGGAATGGCCCTCTTCCCGTGCGGGTTTCTACCCACCCTGGTAGGCATGTTCGCCTATTCTTTCTTTTTCTCGGGTCCCAGAGGGGTGTGTGCATACATGTAACATGCCGGCGTTGTTCCAAAAAACAAGACGGAGGTCAAACAATCAAAACGAAAACTAAAGAGCATAAAAAAGGGGGACGGTAAGCGGCGCCGCGCCGTACAGCCACTCACGCAGCATCGGCTTATTATATATTCCGCGCGTCCCCTCCCCCTGCTGAGGTTGCGTAATAAAGGACAATTAAAAAAAAAAAAACGGGGGAGTTCGCTCGCTCGCACACTGGCGACCACGACAAACACCAACGCCTCCGCTGCACCAACAGCCGTTACATTTAGGAAACCCCCCATCACGGTCGGAATGCCGCGCTCACCGAGCACGGCCAGCAGTAGACAAAGCAGCAGCAGCAACAGCAACAGCAAAACCCCACACACGACTATTTTCGTGGCTACTATAACATGACGGTCACCGCGTGGGTAGAAGCGGGCCCTAAACTAACATCGCACAGACGGCAAGGAAGCCTGTTGGGGGGGGGGGGAGAAGAAGAAAAAAAAAAAGGAAGGATGGAAACCCGAGAAAAGGGAAGAAGGCGCGCGCGCGGGGGGGGTTGGGGGGGGGCAGGGAGCGTCGTCGCGCACACAACTATGGTATGCTTTGCGTGGGGCCTAAAGAGGCGGGCAGAGCCGGCCGAAAAAAAAGCGGGCGCAAGCCACGCGAACACGCGCAACACAGCGCTACCGAAGCGGGGGCGTGGCGCTACGGCAAGCGAGGGAGGCCATGAAAAACCACTAAGCCACTGCCACGGACAGCGACAACCCCACGAACGAAAAAGGGCACACGACGCGAGGCGCGAGCGGCAGGAAACGAAAAAACGGAAACAAAATTGGCGGAGCAGCAGCAGCAGCAGCAGCAGCAGCAGCAGCAGCAGCAGCAGCGACATACAATCCATCCACCAACCGCTTTGGACTCCCCCCCCCCCCGCCCCCCGCCCCTATATAGCCCTTTGCAACTGTACCTACGGTTTGGTGACAAACTACTTGGATTTAGAGTAGCAACACGTTTGCACTTCTAGAAGGGTTGAACCACTCCCGCCTACGTCTCCAAAGGGATACGTGGTCAATGGTCAAATGACTTAAGGTAACCAAAAAAAGAGCCCCCCCTCCCCCCCCCCCACCACTACCACCACCACCACCACCACCACCATCCCCTTTCCCCTTCCGCCTCCTTTTTCTCCTTCGCTTCCAAAAAAAACAAACACAAAAACACAAAAAAAAAAACAACATCACTTTCCTCCCCCTCGGCCGATCAGCCTCCCGAACCAGCCCTTCTTTTCCGCCCCGCCCCCCCCGCCCCCGCCCTCCGCCCCCCGCGCGTCCCCCTCGAGGTACCTATCCCCAGTGTTAGACGCAAACGGGTCCTGCGTCGCCAAAGTGTCCTCAAACCTCGTGCCGGTTTCGAACCCGGACCCGGTGACCACATCGTGAGATCGAGTCGCCGACGAGTCCAGCTCTCCCCCGGCCCCCGTCGGCCGGTACCCTGTCGGCGCGCCTACGGGGGGCAAAGGGGGTGCGAGCCCCAGAGGTCGCGGCGCCTGGGGGGCGCCCAAGCCCCCTCCCCCCCCCTGGTCGGCCTCCAGGGGCGGCGGCTCCTGCTGCGCCATGAACCTACCCAGGAGGATTCCCACCCCTTCGATAACGGCGAGCAAAACGCCTCCGACGGCGGCGTTTTTCGCCGCCGTTTTGGGTCCGGCTCGCAGGGCCAGGATGCCACCGGTGGCGGCTCCCGAGAGGATGGGATTCCACGCGTCCTCCTTGTGGCGGACGGCGACGAGCGAGCAGTCGCACACGGAGAACAGGGCGCCCCACACCGCGAAGTTTCCCCCCAGGACGGGCGCTCGGTACTGATTGGTTGGTTGGTTGGTTGATTTGATTTGATTGGGGGGGGGGGGGGGGGGGGGGGGGGGGGGGGGGGGGGGGGGGGGGGGGGGGGGGGGCGGGTTGCGTTATACTCTTGTTAACAGCGGTGTATATTGAGAGCACGTCCGTAGTGTGGCCATCCATGAGGCACTTGCCTGTAATACACTACTATGAAAACCGCACACACGTATGTATGTACGAGGCTATTCTTGAGCCTCTTACGTAACTGTGGTGGAGGTGGCGGTGTTGTTGTTGTTGTTGGTGTTGGTGGTGGTGGCGCACCCCTCCATGCACATCTTTCATACATGCTGACGCCTACCCGAGTCGAGTGCCTCGAGGCGCGGGGCACAAACGAATGTTAAAGGGGATTTTACAAAAAGGGGTACACCCCCCTATATCGTGACAAAAAGGGGGGACATCGGTTTTCGCCGCCGGGTACGCCTATGTACTCTGTCACATCGCCTCGAAATTAAAACCTGATGCGTTTGCCACACTCACATGGCATCTCCCTACCATCCACAGCGTTTTTTTTTTTCCCCCATATGTTTAGCGGGTGAACGAGAGCGATCAAAAGGGGGGAGTGAGCATATCCCCCTTTATGTTATGCCTACGCGAGGGTATCCCCCTTTCCATCTACTTAGTTCGGGAAAGTCCCCCTTTTTACGTAACGTCCCCCTTTTTGTTACGCTGCGGAGATATATCACCCTTTCTGTGTCAAAAAGACAACGGGTAAGTGACCACTCCATGTTCTGGTTGTTGTGGCACACCCAACAGACGAAGTCTAACGTCGAAAAGACCAACGGCCCATACCTAGACAAATGTGGTCACCAGATCAGCATACGTAATGTACGTATGTATCACAACTGATTCCGTGAGTACTGCCTGCACACCATATTCATATAGGAGAGAGAAGGTCCTGTGACAAGCACGTCTGGTTCAGAATCAATCGTGGTTTTCAGGTGTCGCCCTGCAAATCATTTTTTTCCATCCCATTTATTATCTTCGCACTTCTGTCTCTCCCTCCCTAGTCGTAACTCAGATCCGGGGTCACAAAGTAGGCTCCTCTCCCTCCTCCCCCACTACGGTTCTTGCCTTGATTTTTATCGCGCAGAGGGTTCAGCCTTCCCAACGCTCGTCGACTTTCATCGAATTTTGCTAACTCACGCTCTCGCGCTTTCGGCTAGTAGTCAAGATATTTTTTGCGAGAAAAAGTGCCTAAGAGCATGCACTCGGCGGGGCTCGAACTTGCTTTCTTGACGCTTACAGGTTTCGTGGTTACCTGCTAGCCCACCGGGGCGATGCATTACATTGGTTGGCGCCCTGTGCCCTGTGGTCTTCAAAAATCACCAACATATACATACGAGTATACGTAAATATGTACGTACCAAAGAATAGTAGTACTCCTCTGGTACTGCTTGCTGCTGTAGGTATATTATGTAGTCGTGCCGGTACCGCCGTATACGTATACGCGTGTATAAGGTACGTACCATGACGTAGAGGAGATGAGAGTCTTATTGTACCAGGCAATGAGCTGTTGAGCTGTTCGGTCACAGTGAGTGGTGGTTAATATATGACTATGAGTATACCGTTAATGCGCTGGGCCGTTGGATTGGTGTTGACGACCGCCTCTTTAACGAGAACCTCGCCGCCGGTGCTTGGTAGTGTTCCCCCTTTTGTAACGATATATGGGGGGTGTCCCCCTTTTTGTCAAATGCCCAATGTTAAATAAGGCATCAGTCGGGGCTGGGTTCTTTTTCGGCGGAAATCAATTCAAATTCGTTGTGGTAGCATTAACAGCATACAGATAAAACCTATTCGCAAACACAAGTCCGTCGGAGACTCTCGTAGGTCAGACTCTAATATACCGGGTTTGGTGTATTTGGGGGTTCCAGGGTTAAGGTTATCAAGTCGTTGAGCTTTAACCCCTCCCCCCCCGCCCACGAACATAACGGAAAGCCACCAAAACCATTACACATACAGTACGCGACACCAGTTAAGAATCTCTTATTTCTGCATGTTCTTATTTTTGCCCAACATCCAGCCTAAAATTCTCAACTACCGAGTTCATAAGTGCTGTCGCGTACTCTATATTAGAAAAATTAAAAAAAAAACACAGCTGTGAGATCGACGATTTTATCGAAGCTCATCTTTGCAAGCTGAGTGGGATACTTCGATCGCGCGAACTACGGGTTTTGAGGGAACAAAATCTGACATCCGTGGAACTCAAGGGAGGTCACATATATACGGTGTACTTCCTGAATGTGTTGCAGCTGTATACATCATGTCATACAGAGATGCAGTGGGTCTTGACCTGTGAAATTATAAATAATCCGCTCGCGCCTTACAAACAATTGTGCCCACCCAACCATATAAGGGAGCACTCTTTGGACACAGGGTATGCAGCATAAAACTCTGTGCACGCTTGCCGGTTTCAGTCTACAGTAGTAGTTTTGCTTTTTGCTGTGGCCATTCGATGGAAACCCTCGATTTCGCTGTACGCGGACGGCGTGGGACCAGGCTATACTTATTGGGCCCTGCCGGCGGCTAATTGAACACCCAGGGTCAGTTTGAAGGGCTAAGGCCCGGGTGGGATCAGGATGCTAAAGCGGGAGCAGCGTGGAGGTATGCAAGTTTTATCGTTCGGTGTGTGTGTGCGTGTTCTTCACATTAAACCGTCGTTTCTACTCGTCGACATCCAGCACCCCCAGTGTCTGCGCCGATTCTTCATCCTAGAGAGATACCAGTTCTGTGGTCACAAAACTACGACAAACCCTCGAATTTCACGCATCAGGTCGGCGTGAGATCAGGGTGGTGGCTCGGTGGGCCCTTCCGGCGGCTAATTGCGTACCCAGGATCAGTTTAGAGGGCTCAGAGGTCCGGGTGGAATCAGGTCGGGACGGGATCAGGGTGCCAAAGCGGGTGCAGGGTGGACATGTGCAAAGTTTGAATTACATGTCCCTGGTTTTCAATTTATTTGCTTTGGGTGTCAGCCATATAAGGAGTACCTGGGGCCTGGCAGGCCATATTTACAACCCTTTTACGACAAACAGTATATACCTCAAACTACAGCACATCCCACTCTAATTCCAAGTATCGTAGGTCACGTCCCCAAAACGCTCGTCGGTCGTTGTTCTGCACTGCTCGTGCTGCAGTTTTTATGCTGCTGCTGTATGTAGGACGCACACAGCAGTGTGAGTATGATACTCGTCGTACAGGTTTGTTCCATACCAGTATACCTGGTATACCAGTATACCAGTATGATACAAAAAATACGTGAGGGGCCAATTCCCATTCCTCTCCCGTCGTCTAACTACAGCAGTATGACTGCCACGGTACAGTTTAGTGCTGTTGGGTTTAAATCGTTAACGGTACGAACGTAGTCTACGGAGACACGCATACACAGAAGCAACGCCGAGAACAGAGTCGATACCGCTGCTGCTGCTGCTGGTGCGTCTAAAAAAGAGTGAACGCCAGCACCCACGCCAATTGATCCACGCCAAGACTGTTACCAAATACGCGTACGTAGTGCATCCATCTCTGCACGAAAATACAGCAGCGGTACGTACAGACTAGACTGCGTGATGATATATATCACTTGACACTACTGCGTAGACTGCGTGATGATATATATCACTTGACACTACTGCGTACGTCTACCGTAGTGTCTATCTATGCCACCGGCACTGTTGCTGCGATACGGGTACATGCTGCTGCTGCTGCATATACGACTCTGTGTACTCGCACAGAAAGCCATAACCAGTGCCTCTGGCCGTTCGTAGCACGGCAGCAGAGCTATAGGCCGTAGGTGGGGGAAAGTACAGCAGTATGTACGTAAAAAAACATCTCCATCGTGTCTCCACACTGTCTGCCACAGCCGCTGCTGAGTCCTGGTATCTGGTACGTAAAACCAAACCAACGAAGCGGTGAACGCTGCACTATACAATACCACGCACCAGCACCAGCGTCCTTCTTCCTAGACTAGAAGATTGCTGTGCACTACTACTGCTACTACCGCTGTGTGCACAGCAGGAGAGCATGTGATACCCCCAAAAAATGCTACTCCAAGAAATAAGCTCGCAATCACTCCTCTCACCATGGCAGCCTTTAGAGCGCCTTGTGTCCCCTGTCCTTTTGGAGAGTTCCTGAAACCCTTGACGCTATGCCATACTCCTCCTCCCACCAGGCCAAACCCAAAGGCGCCGCCGACGTCTCCCACGATGCGGTGCGGGCAAGGGTCTCTATCCGCCATGGCGGATCTTTCGTGTCCCAGGGACTGTCCTGCTCCCAACTGCTAGCAACCGTGCGTTAGCGGCCGTGCCTGCGCCAGAAAAACGAGCCGCTTCCCTCCTTCGTTTGTGCGGTGTTGGCTCCGGGCCGAGGAAAAGGGGTGCTTGAGTGCAATGCGAAGCCTGTCCTGAGGAAACACGAGGTGGTGCAAAGATCGCTGGGTTGCAGAAGGTCAGCCGTGCGTCTCAGTTGTCAGCCGAGGAGCGTGCTAATCGTCACCTCTTGCACCTTGAGCAACCAGCAACGCTGCGTCGTGCGGCGCGGTACACAGAACACATCACACGTGATCCCTTCCTTCCCCGGGATACACCGCCTCATTATGGCGTAGAAACCTACAGGCAGCATCCTCATTGAACCCAACAACCACAACAGCAGTAGTTCCTTGAGCAAGCGAACCGCTAGAGGTAGCTCTCCAGGCTACGCGCGAAACTACAGCTTGGCGACTGGATATGCAGAGCGATGAACCCAACTAGGCCTCACGAGCAAGACGACTGCAAGAAGGGCGTCATGGCTGGAAGACAGGGCGCCGCAGAAATCTCCAAAACCCGACCTGTTTTGAAATGCAGGCATCATGTACCTGTTTTGAAATGCACCTTGCTGCTCTTGTCCGTGCACATGATCTCCGCGACGGCCTGGCTAATGCCCGCTGCCACTTGGCCAGCCTCAAGGGGGACACCGCGGCCACCCTTCGCCAAGAGCAGCGAGTGCACAGCACGCTCTGTCCTTGTTCGCGGATGGTCGTCGCTTACTCCACAGAGCAGCAGTTCTCGAGCGTTCATGTTTCGGAACAGGTTTGTTGCAGTAGGACCTGTCGGAGCTACGAGTACCGTCGTAGAGCAGGAGCAGGAGCAGGAGATGCAAGAGCCGCCATTGTGGCTAGGGCTGGATCTCAGTACCCAGAGCTTGACGGCAGCGGTCATGCGGGGGAAGGAGGCGGGAGGAGCCTCGAACGACCCGGTCGTCCTTGAATCCATCAACTTCGAGGTGTGTTACTACTACTGTGTTGCTGTGTGATCACTCGAGCGAGCAATCTCCTCTTTCTTATGTTTCCGGTGGTTCAACCTACTGCTACTGCTGTGTGCTGTCTGTAACTTGTTGCTGTCGTTGCCAGCTGGTATTATACGTACGTACTGGTATATGTACTGCTACTGCTTTGGAGCAGAGTACTCGTAGTCCTACTTTGTCTTGTCCTCCCGTTTCGCAGTACGTACATCACTAACCCAATTGAGGCGCGGGATGTGTGTGTGCTCTTCACATTAAACCGTTATTTCTACCCGTCGACGCCCACAGCACACCCAGTGTCAGTCCCGATTCACGAACCCAGCGGGTGTAACAGATGGAGCTACATCCTATAAACAGCAGAGCGCACAAGAGCACGTTCTCTTCCACAGCTCCGTTTCCACGCCCCACGCCTCCGGTGTGCTCCCCGCTCTTGTGTACGACAACCGCTCGCCTGGTGTCTGCAGCGGGACCTGCCGATCGAGCATCGATACGGGTCGAAGAACGGCATGAAGGTTTCGGGCTCTCAGGTCACTTCTCCCGTCGCGATGTGGCTCCACGCTCTCGAAGCCTTGCTCCAGCGGCTCAAGGTACGAGCATGTGTACGTGTGGCCTTGCGTGGCTTCATTGGTTCGTGCAATAAAACTGAATGCAGTATGTACCAGGTAAATGATTGCTCGCAACTGTTCGTTTTGAAAAGGACAAACCACTGAGCCGCTCAGTCTGACTGGGCGGCTCAGTGGTTTGTCCTTTATAAAACAGACAAAATACTTCGAGTTAGTTAGTACCTTTGGGCTCGAGACAGCCAGCCAGCCTCCTGCCGATAGCATTCTCCGTGGTTGACCAAGCCCGTATTTTAATGCCTCGTTTTTTCTTTATATGGTCCCCCTCTCCTAGTCTCCGTCTCGAAAGGGATGCGTGGTCAATGGTCAAATGACTAAGGCAAGCAAACAAATGAGTTAGCGCCCCCCCCCCCCAGCTCTATGAGTCTGCGTTATCGTATAGTGGTTCACTCCAAGTGTTGCCAGCTGGTGCGATCGTCGGCGCGCGTTTGTCATGATGTACACTAAACGTTCCGTAAGACTGTCGTAGCCCCCCCCCCCCTTATTGCACGGTAAAAATAACCTCCCTGGAGGAAAGTAACCAGTACAGCAGCGGGGCAAGAAGATAGAAGATACGGTCGTGGGACGCCAGGATGGTTACCATGCAGATCGCCTGACACAAACGTGGGGTACTTGTTTAAGGGTGTTGAACTTGGCTCCAGGCTAGAGCCCTGTTGGAAACACTATTTAGTGTGGTGCGCCGGCAAAATAACTGAAAGACACCAGACCCTCAACGAGTACTAGGATTGGGAAGTCCCAGTAACTTGAACATTTCCCACTACAAACATGAACAAAAACAAGCTGGAGATAGTCTCGGAAGAGTTCAGAGAAAAACGGTGAGGCAGGGTAGGTGGAGTAAGAAAGACTGGAAGGGTAAAGTACTAGTAGTGCTGGTATTCGGAGTTCCTAGGACATGACGAGAATAGAGTTCAAGAGGAAGTGCGACGAAGTAGGACTATACTGCTTTGCATTAGGACAAGTAGAAAGGGAGGGAGAGCATTTTCGAGTCACCTTAAACCGAAAGCGAGCATGGAGTGGCAGAGATTAGAGACAGAACAAGTGTCGGCATGGGTTAGAAGACTAGGGTGGAGGGTATGTATAGCTAATGGAATAGCGAATCTAAGACGTAGTCCTAGGGTGAACGAAGGTAAGGGGAGGCAGGAAACGTACTGGCCCAAAGGGAATGGAGAGAAACACAGTGGCGTAGAGCAAGAAGACAAAACCAGAAACGGAAACAGTAAGAAAGCTCAAAGAAAAGAACACAGAAGTAGCAACGAAGGAGAAAAAACGAAAGACAAGAGTCGAGCGAACAGTGAAACGAAAAGAAGCTGAGAATAGGGTCATGGAACGTATGTGGATTCGCCACGGAAGAGCGCAAGAGGATAGAAATAGCCGAACAAATAAGTGAGCGCGACTTAGACATAGTGGGAATCCAAGAGTCGTGGGAAAAAGAGGGGGGCGAATAGGATGCACAATTGGAGAGTACGCATGGATAGTAGGGAAAAAGAGAAAGGGACAGAACAAGAAGAATAGGGGGGCGGGGGGAGTAGGGTTCCTAGTCAAAGAATACCTGTGTGACATAATAGAAGTGATCAAAGACACGAAATTCGACGAAAGCATCTGGATAAAGATACCAGGGGAGAGGGGAGCGAAAGATTATTTCTTAGGAAACATTATATGCCCCCAGAGTCGAAGAGTACGTAAAAGATATACAGAAGAAGTTCGGAGAAATAGCAGTAGATGTACAAAAATATAAAAGACAAGGAGAAGTAGTACTAGTCGGAGATTTTAACTCAAGAATTGGGAAGGCAAGCAACCCGAACGAAACATTGGACAGTATGGGGAAGTAACAAAAATAAGAACGGGGAAGAGATGCTGAAGTTCCTTAAGAACAATGAGATGAAGACTCTGAACGGTAGAGCAAACAAGCCAGAGCCAGAATGGACTAGACAGTGCATACAAAAGGGAGAAAGCTCCGTTCTTGACTTTATAGTGGTAGAAATGGAAATAGTAAGGAAACTGAAGTACATGTATGCGCGGCGGACGTAGGAACTACGGATCACTGCCTAATATGGACAGACAGCCAGCAGACGAGAGTTATCAAAAATAGGCGTGGTAGGAAATTGTACAGATGGCGAATAGATAAACTAGAAGTAAAGGAAAAACGGGAAGATTCCAAGAAGAGATGACTAAAAATGCAGAGCATTTTTCCGATCTGCTGGAAAAGCATAGGTACGA
>MEHQ01002390.1:254695-334067 GCA_008828725.1 Saccharina japonica | reverse complement strand
GGGGGGTTACTTCATTGTCAGCATGCCATAGCGTGATGACCATAGACCCTCGCATGCTCCTAACCATGCCCGGGCCACTGGAGAGGCGGGAATACGGGGGTGGGACTACCCGTAACCTGGCGCCACGGGAGAAGCGAATGGGAAAGGGGGGGAAGGGGATGAATGAGCAATGGGTGCCGGGAAGCGAGATGTTGCTGAGCAACGGCCACGACGGAGGGGGAGGACAGCTAAACTGCTGCTTTTTGGGAGGCGGAGCGGGCCGGGCGAGGCAGAAAACGGGACTGCGGCTCCTGGCCATGGGAGCGCTCGTTAGCAACAGACGTGAATATGGGGATGAGCGGCGGCATGTACGCGGCAAGCCGAATGTTGTTTGCAGCCCGTTTTTGTGAGAGTGTGTGTGTTTTGTTTTCGTTTCTAACCTCCTCGGGGGTGGCATGGAAAAGGGTCGGAGCGTTTGGGGAATTAAATAAATTCAGGGGATTAACATATAATGTCACGCCGATACCGTCAATTCCTCGTGCAATTATTTGTCGATGGTTCCGTCCTGACAGTCCGCCGTGGGTAGTAGTAAATTCTGCTGCTCTGGCCACGCCCTTAGCCCCCACTCCCCCCTTCCGCCCTGTCCTATGGCCGCCCCTTTTCGGCTACAAGAAATGCCGCGCTTGCCGTCCTGGTGAAACCCGACGGCTCCGTTCCGGCGTTGTCAGTAGGGATGCGACGCGTCGTGATGGTCGCTCCACGATATGGCCCATGCATGACATGAGTACCCGCCCCCCCCCCCCTCCCAATCCCCCGCCCTTTCCCCTCCCCCTCCCCCTCCGACCCCTATGCCCCGTGCACGTAGGAAGAACTCAGCGCGGAGGAGGAGACAAGAGCGGTGGTGGAAGGCAGGTTTTTGTCGATGAGGGCGCACGCGAGGGAGCTGGGCGTTCGTCAGCCTTCCCGGATACTGGCCACCGGTGGCGGCTCGAAAAACGCCGAGGTGCGGGGTTTGGGGGCGCTAATGTGAATAGTGCCTGGTACTTCCGTATTGATACGGCGTTATATGCGTGCATGCAGTTGTAGTCGGGCTTCATTTGTTTGGTTGGGTTTTCTCGATAGTTGTGGTGGTGCTGTTTTGTTTTTGGGGGTGTTTATTTTTATACGCCGCTGCGTCCCGCTCCCGCTTCGCTTACTGTACAAACACCCGGTGGAATTCTCGTCGCGCGTTTAGCTCTCTCCCTCTCTCTCTTTCTTTTGGTTTTAGTTTTTTCGGCTTCCGTCACCCGAAACCGACCGGGACACTTTGTAAATTAGTTAATTCATAAACACAAAAAAAACTGTCCAATCGAACGAACTCCCCTTTCTTGAAAAGCGCGAGCGCTTGCGGCCAGGCTGTCCGTGCTCTCGCAGCGAGCGAGCGAGCGAGCGCAAGCAGCGACAGGAAACAATAGCCGTGGAGCTAATAAACCGACTTCAGCCGAAAACTTGATACATAGCGGTAACCCACCTCTCGGTAAAGAGGTTCGTGTTTTCCCCTCGCCATCCCTGCTGTACCGTGTCGCGCTCTTACCTTCAGCGACGACGCCCTGTGGCCCGTCGCCCTCCCGCCTACGCCTCTCGACTTTTTTGGGAAACCCCCGAGACCCGAACGTTGAGGCGTGCTACGATAAGAGGTAGCACTTTTCGATAGTTTTGTTTTTTCTGAATGACAAGAGGTACTTAACTCCAAATCGTCGGAATATCAACCATTCTTGTTTATTAATGGCAATATTATCCGTTGTATACCAAAAATACCACTTGGACGGTTTGTTCGGTCCCCTTTCCTAATTGTTGCAAAGTCAGTTGATGGGGCACTTCTAGTCGGAGCCCAAGAAAAAACAAGGCGCACCCTATCGTGGCTTGCCTTCGTTGTCTATCACGCGCCGCTGTCTCGGAGACAGGAGGCCGGAGAACCTTGGCTGCGAAGGCCCTCTATAGTTAACGGGAGGTCACCCCCGCCCCACTCGGCACGAGGAAACGAAATACATTTTGACGTGAGGCTGCAGGGGATCGGGGCACTGTCGTTTTACGCCGCGTAAATTTATAAATTTGTACCCCTGCCATCTCCGCCGACGGTGGAGCGCAGGTGTTTGGCTTCGCGTTCCCTTCGGCTCTTTTTCTGTCGTTCTCGTCTTCGTCATCGTTGTGGTCCTTTTGTCTCCTTTGGGCGAAATAATGAGTTGCTGCAAGGGCGTAGCACTAAACGGCGTTACGTGCAGGGTCTCGCGGTGGGGGGAAGCAGCGATGGCAGCGGTAGTGGTGGTGGTGGTGGTGGTGGTGGTGGCGGCGGCGGTGGTGGTGGTGATGGTGGTGGCGGCGGCGGTGGTGGTGGTGATGGTGGTGGCGGCGGCGGTGGTGGTGGTGATGGTGGTGGTGGTGGCGGCGGCGGCACCTCAAGCGAGCGACAAGCGAACGCGCTGGCTTATTTTCTCCCCCCCCGCCCTCGTGGGCTATGAACAAAACACCCTCTCTCCGTCGTGCTCCTGCTACCTCTCATCCCAAATGTGTTACATGCACCACTTTTTACCCAATGTGTTCCATGCACCACTTTGTTATAGAGGCGTGCCTCTATAAATCTCTCTACCCAGCGAAACATATCGTTTCTCTGTACCTCTCTCCCCCCCCCATCCCTCTCTGTCTCAAAAGGGATGCGTAGTCAATGGTCAACTAATGACTAACTCAAGCAACGAATGAGTACCCCCCCCCCCCGTCCTCCGTCCCTCCCCCTCTCCCTCTCCCTCCTTCTCTCCCTCCGCACCCCCCTCCGACACACGCTGGTGATTTTTCGGCCTCTTTTGTGCTTGTGTCTTCACGACGAGCAGGTGCTTCAAGTGCTCGCGGATGTGTTCCAGGCGCCGGTTTTTACGGCCGCCGCCTCTGACTCCGCCGCAGTGGGGGCCGCCCTGAGGGCCAAGCACGGCATGGAGTGCCGGGAGCGTGGGGTGGCGTACGTCCCGTTCGTCGAGGTTTACGGGTGAGCGCGGGGTTTTTGAGCTTGCTCGAGAGCGGAAGTGTCGGGATGGGGGGTGGGGGTCGGTTGGTGGGGGGGTAGGAGGTGGGAGGTTGGGGGGGGGGGGGTACTTCATTTTCATGCATGGCCGTAGTCGGATGGCCATAGACCCTCGCATCCCTACAATGCCGGGACGGAGCATGTCGGGGTTTCACCGACCAGGCAGACATTGGGGAGGAGGGGGGGGGGGGGGGGGGGGGGGGGGGTGTACTTCATTTTCATGCATGGCCGTAGTCGTATGGCCGTAGACCCTCGCATCCCTACAATGCCGGGATGGAGCATGTCGGGGTTTCACCGACCAGGCAGACATTGGGGAGGAGGGGGGGGGGGGGGGGGGGGGGGGGGGTGTACTTCATTTTCATGCATGGCCGTAGTCGGATGGCCATAGACCCTCGCATCCCTACAATGCCGGGACGGAGCATGTCGGGGTTTCACCGACCAGGCAGACATTGGGGAGGAGGGGGGGGGGGGGGGGGGGGGGGGGGGTGTACTTCATTTTCATGCATGGCCGTAGTCGGATGGCCATAGACCCTCGCATCCCTACAATGCCGGGACGGAGCATGTCGGGGTTTCACCGACCAGGCAGACATTGGGGAGGAGGTGGGAGGGGGGGGGGGGGGTGGGCTGTGCGGGAGGGGGGGAGCAGTAGGTGGGTAGGTTGGTCTCAAAGTGGCTTGTCTTTTCGGTCCGCTGCTATATGCTGTAGACGATGTACATGATACACTGTTGTATATTCGTAACGCGAAAAAAGGTGGCTTTGTCGTGTCGCGTGCGTGTTTTTTTCATGTTGAATTCTTCCTTTCGATCGGTGCTCTATCGTGTCTTGCCTACCTCGGGGGAGAGATCAGTTGCGGCTTCTCCTCGAGGTAAGTGTTGTCACTTGTTGTCTATGTCGCGACGGGCTGGTCGGCGCCGAGACACGCCTTGGCTGCTTGGCGTGGCTTGGCCTGACTGCTGCTGTTGCTTCTACTTCTGCTTCTGCTTTTGCTGCTGCTGCTGCTGCTGCTGCTGCTGGTGGTGGTGCTGGTGGTGCTGGTGGTGCTGCTGCTGCTACTGCTGCTACTGCTGCTACTGCTGCTACTGTGGTTTGTTGTGTTTTGGGTGCAAAGTCCATTCTGTACCTTTAGCGCGAAACGAGGGACGAGGGGGATGATGGAAAAAAGGATGCAGAAATAGGCGATATGATATCGTGTTGTCCGTCCGCTCTTTGTTGCCTCCCCCCTTGCGCAGTCGGTGATCCCCACGCGCGTGCGTCCGCGCGCGACGCGCTTGTTGATGCTCCAACAGATCACTCCCGCCAGGCTCTCTTTTGCGTGGAACCGCGGAACCGCGCTTCACGGTGATGTCTCGGATAAATACTTCCGTGCATACACACAGCACAACCGCGGGGCCTCTTTTGCCACCCGTTTTATTTCGGGACACCGCCATGACTTTTACTGTAGCAATTTCACTCAGAGCGCTAGGCCGACATAAGATAGGTATCTCGTACAGGTATTGCACTACAACATGGTAGAATACTGCTTGGAAGCACGTACGTACAAAAATTTTGGTCTTGTATTGCCCACATTGTTTTTTCTCCCAAAACACCTCTCTACTTACACGCGTATTTTTGGTATTTTATGTCCCCTTTTTTCTCCCGGGCTACTTACCTCTACTGCCTTTTTTATACTGCCCAACTGCTCGGATGACAAAAAATGTGGTCTCCCATGCCCCAATTTGTTCTGCCGAACCGCTTCTACTACTGTTTTATCACAATAGCACTCCAGACGTCAGACTGATACCCCACCAACCGACCGACCCCCCCCCCCCCCCCCCCTCCGTTTCTCGGTTTGTGTTACGCTATTTTCCAACCAAGGACCACCGCTGTGGGCGGCGAGCCTGCCGCGGTCCCAAGGCCGGAAGCGGAGCAAGTGTACGCCTCCATGGTGGATCGTATGGACGCTCTCGAGCGGATGGTGATGGCCGCGGGGGAAGCGGATGATACAGAGGAGGACGCGGAGGGGAGGGGAGACATGAGCGGCACTATGAGTGTCGCGCCCTTGACTGGGTAGAGTAGAGTGCCAAATGAAATAGGCGTGTTTTTTTCGGGAAGGGGGAGGGGGGGGGGGGGGGCGCGGGCCGCCCCCCCCTTCATCTCAATGGGGGGTAGTCCTCATCTGCCGGCTCTCTTGGTTATTGGAGGGGGGGGGGGGGTACTCCATTTTCATGCATGGCCGTAGTCGTATGACGATAGACCCTCGCATCCCTACACTGGGGGGGGGGGGGGGGGGGGGGGGGGGGGGGGGGGGGGGGGGGGGGGGGGTGGAGGGCCGACGGGGATAGTGCAGGTGTTTGTTTCGGATTGATGTCGTACGCTCGTTGGGTAGAGACTACACGAGTGCTTGTGTATTTCGTTTTCATTGTGACGAAAAGGGTTTCATGTATTGTTTTTTTCGGCGTGCTCCTGGTAGTGAGAGAGCTCTTCGGATTGGTTCAGTTTATTTACACTCGACTCAAGCACGAGGGCGTTGTCAGAACTTGGAAGAAATATGTACACTTTTACAACGCTTAAAATAAAACCATGTGGGTAGTTGAACCAAGACAGGTATTGATTCTGCATGGGCCCCTAAATATTCTTCACCAAGGTAGAGTGTGAAGATGTTGTAGGTTATCGTACTAATACTGCTGTGCCGCAGATTACGGAAAATATAATCCCGTATGTATGACTAAAGTTTCCTGGAGGGTAGGCCTCGTGTACGTATGCGCTTGGCAGCATCCACGACAGCGCAAGAGCCTGCGCGAGGATTCATGCCGGCCCGCAAGGCTGGCTCCGCTCTGGGGTCTCCCCGCAGCGAGCTTTTTTTGCCAAGCCTGGCCCAGTTCTGGGGCCTTACAGCTCACGGGTTTGGCGCGACGATCAAAGCTGACATGTCAGGTTGATTTGTGGTAATATTCAAGGTAATATACACACTAGGGAATGTCAGAGACCGGCGATGCAACCTCTACCAGGACACCTGACCAGCATTTCTTACCGGCATCAGCCACCCCCCCCCCCCCCCCCCCCGTTCCCCGATAATCGATCGCCTCCACTTCAAAGCGAAACCGTCGTACCGAACGATCATGCATGCCCATCGAGATTATTAGAGGAGCAAAACACACAACGATTTATTTCAGAGTGTCTCACGAACCCAAAGTTTCGCGTCCGATTTGTCGAACAGACAACAGCATTGGCACAGCAATAGTCAGCACCTACAAAGTCGCCAATATCGGAGACCGGTCAGCCAGGACACTTTCGAGTCAAAATGGTTGCACAAAAATGATAATGTGCCGATAAAAAAACATAACGCAAAGCACTGCGACTGATATGGACGTCTAAAAGAGACACACGTACGAAGCCCCGCTTCCCACCATACTTCGTAGTATGTCGTGCAGCCAACATCAGTAGCACAGCAGTACGTACTAGAAGCGGCACCTACAAGCCACCGGCGCCGATGCTAAGAAACGGTCAGCCAAAAACACTTGAAAGCGAAACGATCGCACACAACGAGCAAGCCTACCGAGATACAGAAACACAACACAACGCGCCTGCCCTGGATCTCTTCCAGAGTACCACTTGAATGCAAAGCTTCGCGTCCGCCATGTTGTGTCTCCAACAACAATGAATAGCACAGCAGAGCTGTCAGCACCTATATACAAGGCCACCACTGAAAAGTGGTCGGCAAAGGTGCTTCAACGAGAAGCGACCGTACCATATGATCACATGGATCGTGATGCCGATCGAGATACTGATTCGAGAAACTAATCGAGATACTGATTCGAGAAACTAATCGAGAAACTGATTGAGATACAGACCGCAACACAACGCGATCGCCACCAACTTCTTCCAGAGTATCACCCAAACACAGAGCTTCGCGCCCACCATGCCGCGCGTTTCACCAACAGCAGTAGCACAGCCGTAGCACAGCTGTAGCACAGCTGTAGCACAGCGGTAGCACAGCCAGTAGCACAGCTGTAGCACAGCTGTTGCATAGCTGTAGCGCAGCTGTAGCACAGCTGTAGCGTAGCTGTAGCACAGCTGTAGCACAGCTGTAGCGCAGCTGTAGCGCAGCTGTAGCGCAGCTGTAGCACAGCAGTAGCAAAGCGATAGCACAGCCAGTAGCCGGCTATTGGTACAGCGATAACATAGCGATAGCACAGCAGCGGCACCTACGGGCCGCCCGCGACGATGCTGAGAAGCGGCCGGTCAGGGTAACGCCTCCTCCACTCATCAAGAACGGGGCCGGCCCCGGCGCCGAAGCGTTGCATGGCGTGCACCGCCATCGCCCCCAGGCGGGCCTCCGCGTCCCGCTCGATGAGCTTTCTGGCCCGCCCCCACTCCTCTTCCCCCTCCTCCGCTTCGACTCCTCCCTGTCCACCTGCATCCTGCAAGGATTGTTTCACACAAATAAATCCACGAGAGGCGTTTTTGAAAGAAATAGGTGGTTCAGCAGCAGCAAAAGCAAAAGAAGCAGCAAGCAGTGGTGGCGGTTTTTCTCTCGCTCTTTCCCCTTGCGGAGGTTGCGATGACTGTTCGTGCGTGCGTGCGTCTTTTATTTTTTGCGTTTGGTGTTGGGGGATTGGGGTAGCATCGTGCCGCTCTACATTCTTTGGTGGCGGAATAATACCGTAAGGCTTCTTTGGTCTCCTAAAATCCTGCGTCAGTTTTTCTGTTCCCCATCTTCGTGGTCAGGGTGGTGGTTCGCTATGCTAGTTGAGGAATCGAGGGGGGCGGGGGGTCGGGGAGGGGGGGGGCATACACAAAGAGAAGCACAGCCCCGAGAGCGTTTCACGGGTGCCAGCCCCCGACCTAATGGCTAGATGCGCATCACAAACGAACAAAAGAAAACCAGGCGCAGCCTCTAAGACCTCGATGCAATATCCCGCCTCCGCTCCCATGTTTGCACAAAAACAAACACTCCCCCGGAAGCCCTTCGTCCCGAACGTCGTTTACGGCACAACGTGTTTACCCAGCTGCTCACACGGGACGGCGATTATGAACAATCTCCACCCTGAAACTCCACAACAACCACCACCAACCAACCCCACGACCACCACCACCACTACCACCACCACCACCAGAACCATCGCCAACACCACCACCATCACCACCGCCCCCGCCGCCGCCGCGACTGTCACCCACCACCATGGCCGTTTTCATCAAACCCGGTACCTTGCACCTATCACGGAGGACCGTAGTAAATAGGACCAAACATTGTTAGTATAAATAGGTAAATATATAGGTTTTTGTGTGTACCCTAGGTCCCTTTTTACTATGGTCCCCCGTAATAGTATTTTTGTAATCCCCTCCAGAACTGAACTTACTTTTTGGGAGACAAGGTACTTACTTGGGACAACGTACATGGAAATAGACTACAATATTTTTTTAGCAGTAGTAACAGGGACAAGTTGCACCCCCTAACACTCACCCTGGGGTTTCTCCTCTCTAACACCGCCCCCGTCACCGAGGCCGCCGCTGCGAGCCCAAGCTCCCCCAGCAGCCGCGCCCCTTCCGCCAGGTCGGAGGCGCTCGGCACGGACTCGGGGCTCCTGACCGCCGACGCCTGCGCTGCCGTCACCTTGCGCCCTCCCAGGAGCCGAGACATCGCCCTCGCGGCCGCGGCCAAAGCCGCCTCGCCTTGCTCCCGACGGCGCGCGAGCGAAACGTTTTCGCCGTGCTTGCGGAGTCCCAGGAGGACCTTCAATAGCATCGAACGGCGCGTAGGACAAGTTGACGCACAAGAGGGAGGGGCGGGCGAGGGCGGTGGAAGGGAGGCAGAGCGGGGGTTAAGGGGTAGGGGGGGGTGGCGTACCCATCTGTTGCTTGACATAGTAATTTGACCATTGAACACCTCCCTCGCCCCTCCCAACATCACCCGGCGCTTGTCGCCGCCCGTAACCTGCACTGCTCGCTTTAGAACCGACCCGAGAGGAAACTCCGCTGCCGTGTGATTGACCAGCCACGCCAGCGCGAGGCCAGTGCAAACAAACTACAACGCACCTCGCCCGTGTTCGCCAAACATCCGGGTGCCGACGTCTCCATCCGTAACCACAGGTCGTAGTCCTCGGACGGCTCGGCGGTCGGGTCGTAGCCCCCGGCCTCGATGACACGGTCGCGGCGCAGCATGACGGATGGGTGGGCCAGGCAGCAGCTGAACAGGAGCGACCACGCCAAAAACCCAGGGGCGGTTGGGTGCGCCACGACACGCTGCACCCGCGACGCCGGGATGAACACGTCCGTCTGACGCCGCCGCGGCAGCACCGGTGGCGGCGGCGACAACGGTGGTGGTGTCTGCTGCTGCTGCTGTTGATCGTGGTGCAGGTGGTGGTGGTGGTCGCTGTCTCCGCCGCGTTGCTCCGAGAAGACGGAAGGAGAGTCGACAACGTTGGCGCCGCCGGGCTGGCGGACGCACTCTCCGCTGAATACAGCCACGGCGCTTCCGAGGACCGACACGAGCGGGTTGCCGTGCATGAACGCCACCTGTCCGTGCCCCCACAATGAGAAGCAGCAGCGGTAGCAGCAGCAGAAGCAGCCGCGGAAGCAGCAGCAGAAGCAGGCGCAGAAGCAGGGAGCAACGACAGCGCACGCGCGTGAGACGGAGAGGGACATGTCGCGCGCACAGAGGCGGCCAAAACAAAGGCAGTGACTGATTACTCGTGCGAATGTGAGGAAAGGGCGCGGGGAGCATGCACCAAGCCCTTTCGGGGAAGCCAAGATGCTTTGTAGATTTCCAAAGCGTACAGAAAAAAAACTTGCTAACCTACCACGTCCTACCACGCCCTTGGCAGGTAAATAGCCAGACAAGGGCTTGCCTCGTTGACTCGGCATTACGGTAAAAGCCATGCTATCCTTCAGGCGGGTGTTTTACGGCGGAGCGCAGACCGTCGAACAAGAAAGAAGCGGTCTTCTGGCGAGCTTCGTTTGAAGGGGTAAAGCAGCAGCAGCAGCAGAGCTGTCGGGGGCAAGGCGTTGGTGTCTACATCCAAAGTGGCGTACACAAAAATAGTATATGTTGATATAAAAACAACAAGTGTCACCGTCACATCTAACAGTGCTGACGATTCGACGCCGCCCTCGAGGACTAGAAACCCAACAACATAGTAACAGAAAGGCGCCTTTCGCGTTGCGCCATCAAGCATATGGTTTCCCAGCTTGTGTGTAAGAGCGCCCCTTAACTGGGACCAGGGATAAACACAACAGCAAATACCACATGAATTGACGGCGAAAAACAAGGAGTCGTGTACAGCATCTGTTCGTGCAGAAAGGTGACGGGTACATGGACGGGGAAGTAAGACGTGACCTTCGCCTTCCTTTGACGTTCCTCGCAGCATAGAATCGGCATTGAACCGACTGTCCCCGCAGTTCGAACCACGTAAGTACAAGAAAAATCGCGTACACACAGCCCTCTTGACCCAACGTCTCGTTAGAGATAGCGATGCAGCCAAGCAACGGAAAAGGAGACCACGTCCCCCAAATGCCCACTCGGCGAAAAAAACAACAACACACTGCCTGCAGCTCCAGCCGGGAAAAAGACCTTCCCCGCCCCCCCCAAAAAGCAATCAATATTAACAGAAGAGACATGACATGACAGGACACGCCTCGCTGAGCTGAGCTTGTGGAAGGACCCGCACGTTCGACCATACAGTACGCACCTGCTCTATGATCCGGCGGGGCATGCAAACGTCGTCCGCATCCATCCTCGCCACGAGGTCGCCCCTTGCCTCTCTCAGCCCCTCGTTCAGGCTCTCCGCCAATCCCAGGGTCTGCTCGTGCCGGATTATTCTTAAGACACAGCGACTCCGTCCTCCGTCTGCAGAAGGGTGGGACGAATAACTTATGTCAGCCTTCTCACCAACCGCAGCAGCAGCAGCGGTAGCAGCAGCAGCAGAAACAGCAGTAGCAGCAGCAAGGGTATCATCGCCGACCTCATAAGGTTTCTCTCCAGCATCACCGGACAGGGACTCCTCCTGCTGCTCTCCATCTGTTTCTGCTGCGGCACTGCACCCCACACGTTCTACTCCCCCATCCCCTCCCACCCCTGCCTCTTCCCCCCTCTCGTGTCCGCGCCCAACACCATCCGCCGCCGCCCCCGCCACTCTCCTCTTCCTCTCCTCGGGCGTCCCGATTCCTGGCCCGCCGGTGTCTCCCGCAGGGTCAGCGGCCGCGCCGGCCCCGGCATCGCTGCCCATCACCACCGCGGTTACTCTATCGACCGCGCCATCCCGAGAACCATCGTCAATAATCAGGAGTTCTAGCTGCCAGTCCGGCGGCGCCTCCCCCGCGCAGCAGCAGGCGATCACGCTTTCCACGGCGTCGAGCAGGCGATCCCCACCATCCTTCACGGGGAGGAGGACCGTTACCGACGGTCGTTGCTGGTCCTGGGTAAACTCGGCGCCGCGGCAATACTTGGCTATCGCCACCGATGGCGTTGGGTGCGCTCCTCCTGCACGGCTCGCATCTCTAGGGGATGTTTCTCCGTCCTCGCCGCCCCCCCCCCCCCCTGTCGCCTTCGTCTCTACCGCCCCATCTCTTGCCCCTTCGGCAAAGCTTTCAAACAAAAGTTCTCCAACGTGAACGGAGCTGAATGCGCGGCCGCGGTATGCACTGCCATCTAGCCCCCCACCCGCTCCTCTTCCCCCCCCTTCTCCTTCTCTTCCTGCTCCTTCTCCCCCTCCTCTTCCTCCTCCTCTTGTTCCTTCTCCTTTTCCTCCTCCCCCTCCGCTCCCCTTTCCCCCCCCTCCTCTCCTCTCTTCTTCTCGTCCCCCCCCTCCTCCTCCGCCTTGCCCTCTTCTAGGCGCCTCATCGCTACTGTTCACCCCAGGCCGTGTGTCACCGCCCTCTTCCATCTCCATTCCCTTCCGACCGGCGCAAGCATCTCCCCCTGGAAATGAACGCCTCCAGAGCCTACGGTCGAGGTCCACCACGCCCCCTCCCCGCGTCGCGTACACGGGGGTCGAGTACGTCGACTGCACGCGATTCACAGCGAGCGAGGAGACCACCGCTCTTCCCGCGCACCCGCACCGCGGAGCGGCCCTAAAAGCGTTTATGGCGGCGGCGGTAGCAGCGGCAGCAGCGGCAGCAGCCGTAGCAGCAGAAGCAGCAGAAGCAGCAGAAGTCGCAGCAACAGCGGAGGCAGGAGCGGTGGCAACAGAAAGAAGAGGAGCGGCACCGCCCACGGCGGCTGCCTCTGAAACAGCGCCGAGTTCGGGCGACGAAACGATATCTGGTGGCACGGCCGTGGTCGAAACCGTGGGAGGAGCGAGCGTATTATCCATCTTGGTGTCTGTGGCGGCGGCGGCGGCGGTGGTGGCATCTGTGGCGGCGGGTGCACGAAAGCCAGAAGGACAGCGGGCCACCGAGGGAGAAGAAACGCCTGCAACGGTGGTACCATCTCCGCTACTCCCGCCGGGGTCACCGCTGCTGTCACTTCTACCGCCGCTTCTCCGCGTGATGTTTTTCAGCAGCAAGGAATTGCCGCTGAATTCCAGGAGGTTGGGATTGGCGGCGGCCTGCCTACCGTAGGTTCCCGTGATGCCGTCCACCACTGCCACGGCGTCCTCGCGTCTGGACAAGCACAAACACACACAAAAAGGGTCCACATCGTGAGAGAGAGGTTGCATCCCACCAGGGGCGAGCAGGAGGCACACACGACTATAGGGGTTGCCTATACGTTTTTTCTGGGGCTCCTGATCTGAGGAACTCTATACTATTAGTAATAAGTCACCCAAAACACTGACTTTAAGAACATCGGAAAGCACAACGCGATAGCCTAGGTATGACAACGATTAATGAAAAAAAGAGAGGTGTTTCAATGATAAAGGCGTGCCTTAGAAGGCATATGCCTTATTGGTAGGGCTGTGAGTCGGCACGACTTAAGTCGCCGACTAGTTCTTAGTCGGACTAATAGTCGTGAAACGGAGGTGCCGACTTTCCGACTTATTGGGTTTCCTTAACTGTAGGAAGGCTTTTTCAATGCGGGGTACAGCTTTAAACGTGAATTGTTGCGGGCTGCGGATACCCTCACATGCCCTGTGACACTGCAGCGCACAGCGGGAGATCCACACACACACGCATACATGGCGGAACAGCCCATCTCTCTCGACGGTGCCGACGGCGTCAGCCCTGACGCACCCAATGCCAACGCTGAGGGCGGAGACCCCGTCGGCGAAGTTGTGGCCATTATCGGCCCGCGGACCACCTTGGCGAGCGCACGCGACCCCGAAACGGTGCTCTACCGCGTGAAGCATGAGCAGAGGTGCAGCAAGCCGCTCAGATCCAACAACCCGCTGTGTTTAGGACTTGCCGTCGTCATCGACGCGCGCGTTTCGCGCAAGGTTGGGAGAGACGTTAACAAACGAATAACATCACGGAGGGATCCAAGACCTTTCTTCTGGGGATAATTTTTGCACTGCTATCTTGGTGATGAGTTCGCTTTTTCGCTCGTATCCCCGCCAGGTAGTATTGCGACTCAAACAATTGCTGTCACGTTCCTCTGACCCGGGGTAGATCTACCTGGTACATGCGTTGTACTTCTCGTTTTTTGTTAATTTCTTGTGTAAACTGAAGCTTTTTTGTGTTTTTCGTTTGAAACTTATGTGAATCTAGATCATATTGTATGCGCTTTTCTTGCGTAAAACGAAAGCCAAATACTCGTAGCGTATTTTTTGCCTCCGGCGGCGCCTTCAGCGAGATCCTCCGGAGACGCCTCCAGCGGGGCCCCCTCGGCCGGGGGGGGGCTTGTTTGGCTCGCTTGACTTTAGACGGCAAGTCGGCTTCGCCCACTAGCGACTAGTTATTAGTCGTGAAAAAAAAACCGACTCACAGCCCTACTTATTGGGGATAGTTGTTTTTTGGCTAAGGAGCCCTCGCATTCAGATTTGTTTTGGCCAAAAAGCGCTAATCCTATGAGTATCATACGGACGCGTGCTGTGTGTTAACCCCCCGTCATGAACGGCTCGCGCGCGGGAGGTCTCGATAAGAGACACGAGAGGGATCGCGCGCGGGAGGTCTCGATAAGAGACACGAGAGGAATCGCGCGCGGGAGGTCTCGATAAGAGACACGAGAGGGATCCCTCCCCCCACCCCCCACCCCCACCCCCACCCCCCGGGGTGCGGGTGTTCGCAAACACGGCGGCGGTGGCGGGAGCGGGGGGGGGGATCGAGCGAGAAAACACCCGCCATGACTGCAGAAGTTTGCCATGTACGAGCGTTAACGTTACCATGTGTAAAACACTACAATAACAGGTAACGAGTGACGAGAAAACCTACCGCAGTACGCGGCGCAAGGCCAAGCGAACGGATCTCCCTTTGCTCACCTGTACAAGCCGCCCGTGAGATCCCACGGGTAGTCCCACTCGCCCGTCCCTTCCCCGCGAGCGAAGGTCAGCAGGTCGAAGTTGGCCACGGACTCCAATCCCGTCCCGTCCTTCCCTTCGGAAGGGCCTTTCTCACCACCACCACCCCTTCCGCTGCCGTCTCTGCTGCCACAGCTGCTGACGCCGTCGCCACTGCTGCCGCCGTCAATGATGTCCCTAGCGAACGCCCGAGCAGTCGGTGACAGCGGGGGCACCGTGCAGGGTGCTCCCGAGGTGTGGGACCAGTTGATGCCCGGGTGAAGCCTTGGGTGCACGCAGAACACGGACGAATCTGTCGACAAAGAAAGCAACGCACAGAGGGGGGGGGGTTGTACTCAATGTCGTGCATGGCCGTAGTCGTATGACCATAGACCCTCGCATCCCTGCAATGCCGGGACGGAGCGCAGGTGGGTGGGAATGTACTCATGTCATGCGTGGCCGTTTTATTATGCATAGGCCATTCTGCATTCCTTACAATGCCGGGACGGAGTCACGTCGGTTTTCACCGACCTCGCGGACATTGCTACACCAAGCGCAAGCGGGTGGGGAATGCGGGGGAGCAGAGTTGACGTGGGCAACTATAAAACAACAACAATGAAAAAAAAAGTATATACAAGCAGACGGCCGCCATTTAAGCTATATAAAAAGCGGTTACTATATACCTGGTAGACCTGTCGCAGTGGTGCCTCATTGAAGCACTCGAACCAGTACGCTATACATTCTTCTCTTGTTAGAGTTTACTTCAACATTATACGAAGTACCTGGTACATGTACTGCTGTGATACGTAAAACTCCAGCAGTAGTAGACAGCAGCAGCAGCAGTATAACCACAGCCAATAGTCATAGCAACAGCAACATCAGGAGCAACACAAACAACAGCAGTTTGAAAGGTCCGAAAGGGCACCTCTACTGGAGCCCCCGCACGATTCGAACCGGCACGTTAAAAACCCATACTGAAACGGCTGAGGGAACAGCAACGCCAGCTCCATCGAGGCAAAAACCAAGAGCACCAAGCATTCCTTTGTAACCAAAAACAACTTGCCTGTAGCTAGGAGTCTCAGCGCGCTAGGCAGGCCGAAATCGCGGTAGAATAACATGTCATCCACGGCAAACATCACGAAGCTCTCCTCCTCCTCCTCCTTCTCCCCCTCCTTGCCCTCGGCATCCTCTGACTCTGCCACCTTACCAGCCGCCGCTCGCACGAGTGAGCTGAGCTGGTCGCAGAACCCCCCCGGGTTCTCCCTGATGAAGGTGACGTCCGGATGTCGCCGCTGCACGAGGTCGTACGACTCCTGCATAGTGCGGTCCTGCATAGTGCGGTGGTAACTAGCCCAGGAGCCTTCGGTTGGTGTGGACGATAAGGCGCCCCCGCGGTTGTTCTGTTGGAGGTGAGATTGATATGTGCTCGATTCCGCTGCGGCCCTCTGATCGTGGTGCGGCGACACCGGAGCCACTGCTGCTGCTGCTGCTGCTGCTGCTGCTGCTGCTGCTGCTGCTGCTGCCGCTGCTGCTGCTGCTGCTGCTGCTGTTACTGCTGCTGCTGTTGCTGCTGTTCTAGCAGCCGTCGCTTCCGTTCCAGCTACAACAGTCGCTCGCTGTGGTGGTGGTGGTGGTGATGGTGGCGGCGGTGGTAGCGCGGTCGCGAGGTACAGCACGGATATAGACAGCGCCGTTCGCGGCGCCGCGTAACCCTCATCTTCGAGGAGCAGGTGACGCTTCGCCGACTCCAGCAACTGATCCAGCTGGAACGCGCGGTCTTTGGAAAAGCAGATCATATGCACGCAGCGCCGGACCGCCTTGTCATCGGGTCGAGAGTCAATTATTGGCGACCTTACATTGCTCGAAGAGGGCCGCGATGAGGAGGAGGAGGAGGGGGAGGGGGCGGTTTGCGGTGCTGTTGGCCGAGTCGCTGGAGGGTCGGAAGGAGGCAGAAACCCAGCGATCATGTCCAAGATAGACCCTTGCATCCTTGACGAGATTGACGAGCAGTCTAGACTTTCCAAGTAGCAGCAGACCTCAGTCGTAGCTCTCTCGGTATTTGAGGAGACAAGAAGAGGACCTCTCGCACCCCTCTCGCCTCTCGCCTCTGGTGCGGCGTATATACGAGCGAAGACGACCACTAATCTACCAGCCAAAGAGTTGCAAGCAGCTACGTATTGATCGTTGTGGTCACAGCACATGGGCTACAGCGACACCAGCTATTGCGTGTGCCCGAGTCCACAGTCCATTCCAGACAGATTCCAGCCCTACCCGCGATGATCACAGGCCCCCCAGTCCCCTAGTCCCGTCCCCACTACTTATGCTACGAGACCCGTCCTTTTGGACGCGTCAAGGCTTCTTGTCGGCATTAACATACTGTTTTTATAATACTCATGCGGTCAGTCAAGGAAGTCAAACCGCGGTCTCCTAGCCTCTTTGCCCGCCACGCTGCGTAAAAACGCGGCGGAATCACAATAAAAATGCGGCGGGACCAGTCCTGCTTCTGTCTTCCTTTTGCTTCCTTTTGCTTGCTTTGGAAGGTGCTGGACACTTGGAGTGACTGAACATTGGCACTGCTGGGTGCTGGACCCTTCTCGACTGTAGCCTGTGTGGCTACCGTGTGCTCGAAGTGCCATGAAATACCATGTACCACGAGTTTTTCGCACGTGACATGTGCCTCTTTTTGGTGTTGGCACACCTTTTATTTAAATAAAATAAAAATACGTCAGCTGTGAGAACGACCAATTGAATGGTTAAAACTCAACTTTGCAAGCTGCGTACAACGTCATACACCATACACGTGCTTAAGTGTACTCGTACTGGTACGAACTCTCGAAGTTTTGGAAAAGGGCACAGGGCAGGACCTGACATCCAAGAAGTAGCAGCACAGCGGCCAAGCCGAAGGCAGAGTGTGGAAACAAGCCGACCCCCCGTGCGCACACCGCGCACCGTGGGCCACGACAATCCAGCCCGCAACACACACGCCTTAGCGAACGGAATGCTGTGACCAGCCGGCTGGACACACGGACACAAGGACAGGACCGCCGTGCACAACACGATCCATATCATACCAAAGCCACCGCGATGCGGATTTGCCACAACCCTACGTAGCATAGTCGGTATACAGCAGTATTATGGTCGTAAAATCGGGAGTCAACCAGGTGGAACGACAATATCGTAGAGATGTGGTTCCACTATTTAGTAGAAATCGAAACTACTGGGCCAGAATGAAGCATATGATATCATGCTCTTCCAAGGCGCCCAAAAGCCAAACCATCGAGGAATTTGAGGAACAATTCTGACCATCCCACCCGCCCAGCTAACAGGTAAATTAACGTTAATTTATGCGTTTGTAGGGATCGCCACCGCGCTGAGTACACACTCAACACGGGGGCGATTTATCCCGGGTGAGGCCCCCCTGCTTCGGGGCAGGAGGCCTCAACTAATCCAACTACAGGTACGTCGTAAGAGGAGCGCATAACGCGACACAACATCAGAGGTTCACTGAGAATAGGATATACTATTAATACGTACTGTAGCACATATGTATACCTCGCCGATTCGTAGAGAAGCAAACATAAACATGAGTCGCCGGGGTAATGTCACCTCACTTGAGCGTTTTCAGCTGCTCGTCGGCAATAAAAGTACTGTATAGTATTGTTATTCGCTACCACCGATCATTTATAATAAGTGTTGGATTGGTTGAGGCCTCCTGCCCCAGCCAGTGGTCCGTCCTACCCATACTTCCTTGGGCTCTTGAGTTGTCTGTTGACCATTTGGCTGGGGTCAGATAACTCCTCTCTGTCCATTGTCTCGCCCAAACTCACAGTACCTCGCCTCTACCTTGGAGTGCACTATCGGGATGAGATACAGAGAGTATTCCTTGCCTGGTTTGCCTATTTAACAGGTACATATATAGCTTTCGGTATACATGTAAATATAGGCAGAACATGCCGTTCGCCCCGGTGGTCTCGCAGTTAACCATGAAGACAACTAAGGTTGATGTTGGGGGTTCGAGTCTCCGTATGGAGATTTTTTGTTCTCAAATGATATCAACTGTCGATAGAGCGCCTATTATAGCGTGGGTATAGGGTATAGGCACAATTCGACGCGAGTCGACGAGGGAAGAAAGTGCTGAAACCTTCTCGCGATAAAAATGCAAGGCGCGTACCGTAGTGGGGAGGAGGAGGGAGAGGAGCCTAGTGTATGTGACCCCGGATCTGAGATACGACTACGTAAGGACGCATGGTACGATAGAGGTGCACCATGCTGTTTCTGAGCTCCTCACTTAAGGAGCGTCACGCCTCGCCGAAAAAACGATTTTGGAGGAAAATAAAAGTGCTGCCGGATGAGAAATCTCATGACCGAAGCATAGTCTGAAACATATTTCGTTACAAAAATGAAAGTCCGACGAATTTGGGTTAAGGAGCCCGATCGTTCAGAAAACGATTCAGCCAAAAAGTGCTACCTCTACCGTAGCATGCGTCTAAGAGGGAGAGAGAAAAGAAGGGCGAAGAAAATAAATGGGATGGAAAACAAAGACAATAAAATGCCGATTTGACCGCTGGTAGGTCCCGAATTATCTTTGATCTATGCCCGGTTTGGGGCTTCAGAGACGAAAAATGCCAGCTAAAATAATATTAATAGTACACAGCATCGGCCACACGAAGCAGAGTCCGGGCTGCCCCTGCCAGGGTTCGGTGTGAGTCCGAACAACACTATAATACGTAGCTGCAAGACAAACGCTAAACACATGCGCACCATGTTGATACTTGTAATGCTGCACGCTCCTCCTAGACGCTTGATAAGACCGCACTATAAAAGCCCGCACTTTTGCCGTCTTTTGTGTCGCTATACGTACCTAGGCTCTGGAAGGGTTGTTAAACCGGTCTACATATCCAACTCTTAGGACTGTGGGTTGGCTGTAATTCCCGCCAATTATGTCTAGCCAACTAGTCGACTAAAGTTAGGCGAGCGAAACGAACCAAAACAAAAATAGGGATCCCGCTGGAAGCGCCGCCGGAGGGCCCGCCGGAGGCGCCTCCGGAAGGTCCCGGCTGAAGGCGCCACCGGAGGCAAAAAGTACGCCACTTGGCTTCATTTTACACGCATAAATGATTATAAAACGGCCAAGTTTAGCACTGTTATTTTATAAAGAAACAGGTGTCATATAAAGTTCGCGTTGGATTGGACTGCTGTGGAGGGATATATCGATATGTCAGAAACATGGACACGCCGTCCCGGTTTAGGGATCCCTCTCTGTTGTTTTTGTAATACCGGTACATACTCGTACGACTGTGGGTGCCAGGCTTTCGGCGCAACCGTCGCATGGATACGCCTTGCGTCGGTTTCATCGTTCGTCGAGGTGATGAGATATGTCTGTATCCTATTGTGCTACTGCTGTGGTCGTTTGTATTCCAAGTCTAATAGTTGCCGTGTTCGTCAGCTCCCTGTCTTGTCCCGTGCACAAGTAAGGATTGACGACATCCAAGATCCTTGAATTCGAGGCAAGGGCAGTCCCCTTTGCCACACACTTCGTATCGTGCATCCAGCTTGTCGTCAACTCAGCTAGCCTGGATGCTCCAACAACCTGGCGTCTCCTCGACGCTACTCAAGACACGAAAGGAAAGTGCTAACAGACTCGTGTCGAACCTGAGTCCGTACTCACATTGGAGGCAGGTAATAACATCGTAGGTGGTGTTTTCACATTAACTCATCGCCAAAATAGACTCCGTTGTCACCGGACGGGCTTCAATAACTCTGAAGTGGAAGCGCATACCAGAAAACAATCAGACAAAACTAATACTTCGAGGCACACAGGGAAATAAAATTGAAAACAGAAACCAGCATGCATTCCAGGTGCATATATACGTATGTACCAGATATACATCTAATACCATGTACGCAAAGACGCAGAACCCCGTAAATCACCTCGCATAAAACTCCCACCTCCCTGTCCCTGTTTCCCGGGCCCTGATCCCCTGATGTTGCGGGGAAATACGTACCTCGTACGAAACACGCCTACCTACAAAGAAAGAAACCTACTATACAAAATAGTTGGATAGTTGGTACCGCTGCAACTAACTTAAATACCTAGCCATCTAATAACTAGCTGGTAGCTTATAGTACTACCAAACTATTGATATACTTTTGACTCATGAAAAACCGAGCACCTTTTATGGTCCACCAGTAAACCACGACAGGGCCCAGGGTCCGTCGAGGATACCCGCTGCAACAACCAAAGCTGGTCAGGAGACAGCACGTTCACCCCTTTTGGCGGAACACCAAAACAACCATTCGATGTCACGAGGCAGCACGCTCACACCTTGGCGGAACACCAAAACCATTGCCTTCATTTGGTTGGATGGATGCCGAACGACTAGATTTTACTGTCAATCACTCGGCCCTACACACCAAATTTGCCTCAATTTGCTTGGATAGGCGCCAAACCACTAGGTTTTTCAACCAACTGTGGATCACTCGGCCCTACAAGCAGCAAATTTGCCATAATTTTCCTTGATGGATGTCAAAAGACTCGGTTTTAGTCTGCATCACTCGGCCCTAGAGATTGCTTTGGCCCCAATTTGCCTTCATGAACGCCAATCGAACTCTTGGTAGGCTTTAGTGTAGATAACCCCGCCCTACAACCTTAGTTGACAGTGCACTAGAGGTGTTACCCTTTTTGCCAATTACCCGGGTACTCGCGAGTATTACCCGGTTTGCTAATACCCGTCACGAGTACGGGTAACACTTCGTGCTCGCCAAGTATGTGGGCCCCGGGCACCCGGGTACTTGGCTGTTAGACGGGTACGCGGGTGTCCTGAACGGCGATGAATACTCGCGAATACCCGGGTATTTCCCCCCCCAAGTTTGGCGGGTACCCGTTCAAGACGGGTACTCGTCGGGTAACACCTCTGCAGTGCACGTCTTCGTTGGCAAGCATGCCTCCTGACAACTTTGGCGGCAACAGCCATCAACACAGAGGGGGGGAAACCCTTAACAACCCTGCTAGCACTGCGCTCACACTTTTGTGGGTGAAAAAACTACTTTGAACTATTAATAGTGTGGGGGGGGGGGCAATTCTTGCCGTAGAAAAAAGGCATAAAACATCCCGTAAAAGCCAGGAATCGTTTTGTAAAAAACTTTTTTTCCACCTTAAAAAAAACAGCTATTTAATAGTGGCAATGCGAAGTCCCCCTGCCAACTACAAGCAGTACGTACGTTTCTCTCGGTACACACGGTGTTGATTACCATATAAATCAGAAATATATTACATATCCTTCATGAGGCCATATAAAACCAGCAGTCCGCGCGATATCACATATACACAGCTTGCAAATATGAGTTTCGACGAAGTCCTCGACACCACACCTGGTTTTGTTTATTAAATATGGTATATACCACAGGTAATATATTCACCACTCACGGGTTTCCGTTTTCACGCCTATCGCGGAACGCCGTGTGGGTAGGATAGGGTGTTTTGTTTTGTTCTCGGACCCGCTCGTACATGTTGCGAATATACATTACCCGCGAAAACAAATTTACGCTTGTGGCCATTGAGGATTGCATAACGCCACGTACGAGTATTATTATGCATGTAGAACTTTGTATACGTCGGTAGAACTGTCTTGCTATCACGGTCACCACCAAAAAAAACATTTTTACCACAGGGAAAAGCCATACTACGCTTTAAAGAGAAGGGTTCCTCTCTTGTGCACGTACGCACCAGGTACCAGGTATGCATGTATTTTGCATTTTGGTTTTACGTGCTACCATGTCGAATCGGACATTTCGACCTCCTGCCCTGCTCTGCCCTGCCCTGCTCTGCCCTGCCCTGCCCGAAGCATGGGTGCCGGCGCCCTTGACAGTTCTCTTCCCCGGCTAACGGTACAGCTTAAAGAGGCAGTTTCAACTCTGGGAGGGAGGGGACTCCCGCAGGTAGCAATGCCTCATCAGGTGGACCAGAGCTGCTTGCCCTTGCCGCTGAACGCTGCCACCTTGCCGTCGTTTTGCATCCTGCGGGTGGGCGGGCGGGGGGGGGGGGGGTAGTGGCGGGGCCCAGCGAAGAGCGACAAAAAAATGTAAAACAATTCGTTCGGTCCACGAGAATTCCTCGCGTGTATACTCTTTCGTACATATATACAAGGTATGTAATAAATAGCACCTGTCACATAATACAAGCTAGGCACAAAAATCAATTCAACATAATACCCCTCTCACATAACACTTACGAGTACCTCTTTGCACTATATAAAGATGGCGGGCAGATGAGACCACACTTGTTTTTTTTTGTTTTTTTTTATTGCTTTTGGGTTCGAAACTGGGTTGCACTCTAACTCCAAGATAAATATTAATATGACTCTAATTGCAAGTGTTTTTCGTCCCCCACAGTGAGAGGGAGTGCAGGTCCCACTATAAGGGGTTAAGACAACACCTTCAAACAAACGAAAAAAATGTATATACCATGGGGCTAAACCAAAAGGTACTATGGGCCAGTCAGGGCGCACGACAAAAGACAAAAAAAAGTCTAAACAGCGATATACTCTGAAAAAGGTTTAAAAAAACATGAAGCAAACAAATTAATAAAAAACAGTGCGGTGGAATTTCTGGACGAAATTACGAAAAGGGGAAGATTGGTAGAGATCGGGAACCGTTCCGAGACTAATATGTTGTTTGTTGTTCCAGAGAGAATTAGGCGTTCTGTTAGTATTGTTTGGCTAAAATAACAACAATGAGGCTCTACTGTTTGGTTGATCACGTGAGTGGGAATATCAAGGGGGTGCAGCACGGAAGAGTGCTGGCAGACTGGTAGAACACGCGAACAGACAGGGCTGCTGCTTGTCGCTGGTCAGCGGTTGCTGTGCCAGGTTTTTCGTGGGTTTTCAAGCAGTTACAGTGCCAAAGTCGGCGAATCGAGTCGAACACGGTGTGAGCGGCGTGTGCGCAAGAGTTTTTAGAGTTTGTCTTAAAACTCGGTTTCAGTATACCCCCCCCCCCCGTCTTGAAAAAGATGCATGGTCAATGGTCAAATGACTAAAGGCAAGCAACAAATGAGTACCCACCCCCCTCTCTTCCTACTTATTTCTCGAAACCCCTACCCCCCCCCCCCCCTGTCTGGGTCTTGAGGTGTGGGATTTTTTTTACGTACATCCCTTGCATACAGCGTGTTGATTATGACCCAGGGTGCCATGGCGGGACTTACACAGGCGGAGAGGATCGAGGTGCTGTACTCGTAGCACTTCCTTGATGTAGACATGGAACCGCGTGTATTATTATCGTCGCTCCAGCAGCGAGTGCATCACATACAGTAGAACATAGTACGTATGGAATATCGGGGCATGCCTTCGACATCATGCAAATCCCGACATCCTAATTTCCCGCCACCAAGCATCCCAATGACGATGGAACTCCCACAACCTCTCTTAACCGTCGCCGCGTCAGTAACCATTGCAAGCACAATCAACAGGTACAATTCGGTATATAGGGCCTGGCTTTGGCTTGCCTGACGTAGGTGCCCTTCCGCCCCTCGGTGTCGGGCGCTGTCCAGAGCACCACCGTCGTCTCGGCCTGATCGAAGCCCGTGGTCATGGTGAGGTCCAGCACGAAAGCTCCGGTGGTCGTTATGTGTGCGCTCGCCCTCTTGCCGAGAGTGCCTTCGGCCTCGAAAAGGGTTTCCACGACCACGCCGGTGTCGGTCAGCACCACCCGCAGCGAGCCTTTCGAGATGTGGTTGAGCGCGCGGAGAGCAGGTAGGTAGTCGGTCGGAGCGACACGCGTCACGCGAGACGCGACGAAGCAAACGGCGAGGAGGGTCAAGGATCAAAGAGTGGTGCGGAGTACGCTCAGGAGAACTTGGTGATTCCCGCTCGGTGCGAATGGCCTGAGTGAGCTACTACGGTAGAGGTGGGGCATATCCCTCTTTTCACTGATTGTGGTGAGGTTTTGACAGGGAGGGGCCCATTATTTTGTTTTTGTGGCTCTTCACTTGAATAACTCTTACGTATACGACCTCCTACACAAAAAACAAACTGATTTTGAGAGGAAACAAGTGAGTGTGCAACATAACGTCGATTAACATTTTCGTGGCCTATCTTCATGAACAAAATACTGTAACTACACAACGACAGCAACAAAGGGGATTGTAACGATATTGGGCAATCTCAAAGGGCATTCCAACGATATTGGTCAATCTCAAAGGGCATTCCAGCGATATTGGGCAATCTCGAAGGCCATTTCGTCGATATTGGGTAATCTCAAAGGGCATTCCGACAATATTGGATAGTCTCGAAGAGCATTCCAACGATATTGAGCAATATCAAAGGGCATTCCAGCGACATTGGGCAATCTCAAAGGGCATTCTAACGATATTGAGCAATCTCAAAGGGAACTCCAACAATATTGGGCAATCTCAAAGGGCATTCCAGCGACATTGGGCAATCTCAAAGGGCATTCCGAAGATATTGGGCAATCTCAAAGGACATTCTAACGATATTGAGCAATCTCAAAGGGCACTCCAACGATATTCTTCAATCTCAAAGGGCATTCCAACGATATTGGGCAATCTCGAAGGGCATTCTAGCGATACTGGGCAATCTCAAAGGGAAATCCAAGGATATTGAGTATCCTCAAAGGGCATTCAAGCGATATTGGGCAATCTCAAAGGACATTCCAACGATATTGGGCAATCTCAAAGGGCATTCCGACGATATTGGGTAATCTCAAAGGGCATTATAACGATGCGGCATGCCTTATTCGGTAGTTGCTCAGTTTAGAGGAGTATACTAATAGTCAGTCATAAAATGTTGTGGCCATAAAGAGCTATAAGGAATGCCCTATCATACGAAGCACACAAGTCAGAGAGAGAGACGCAGGGTTAGGGCTGAGGTTAGACGTGTGTGCGAGCGGCACGCCTCAAGGGCACGTTCTGTCTCACTTCCGGATATCTCGAGGCGGTAGTTCTCGTCGACGCTGACCAGCGGTTCATCGCTGGTCACCTCCTCGCCGAACCTGAGGGTTGACTGAGTTTTGGAAAAGGTTACGAGCCGACGGTGGCAAAAAGTCACAACATGGCATATTGTATGTACAGCAGTTGTTGTTGTGCACATCAATTCATCGCCATGATCTACTCCGTGGTCAGAGGACAGGCACCAACAACACTCCAGTCATCTTTATCAAAAACACGGCACGTGGGACGGTAGGCTCTCTCTCTCTGGTGGAGGCTTAGACGAAGGGTAGACACTTGAGTCCTGTACGTACATATATGCGCCCTGCACGTGTAGACTCTACTGCTGTGAATTCGCTTCTTTCCCGTGGGTGTTTTATTGTGTTTTGCGCGCTCCAGACACGACGGGGGCATGCGAAGGGGAAACTTCATCGCATATACCTCCTCGCTTGCACGGTCGTGTAAGGCATGCTCCCAATCTCCATGCTGCGACAGTTACGGCGCGTTACAGGCGGCGGTGGGCCTCTTGTAGAGTTTCACACCAAGTGTGACACTGCGCCCGCACTATTTTTTTCGGGGTGCTGGGGTGTTTACACCCACTACACGTATGTACGTACGCGGTCCCAGCTGGAACACAAAAAAGCAGTTCGATGCGATTTTGCCCTCCAAATACTCTACCTTTCAAGAGACATGGTACACACCATACCTAGCGCACAACTTGCCAACCATTTGATAACCTTCTCGCAGAAAACTACCCAGACGAATGCCAAAAAAAATACCTCTTCGAATTTCCTATGGTTGTCGAGAGCTTCCTTCAACGCAAGGTTTCCCATGCGTTTGCTCCAGATGAGGTCGAACCCGACCCAGTCGGAAGAGGACAGTTTTTTGGCGCTGAGGCAAAAGGGGTGGGGGGGGGCGGGGGGGGGCAAGAGAGAAAACACCACGGTCAGACGCATGCTTGCCTTGCAAGGGTAGCGCCTTAATGTTCGGAGCCTCCCCTACTTGATTACTGTATAGGAGCTCTACACCTCACCCAAAAACTGATTTAGAAGGTAAAAAGCGCAACCCGATCAACAATCCTACTTATCATAGGTATATGCCGAATGCATACTATATACGAATACTTGAGTATAACACTAATAATGGCATCCCAACGATAAATGTTGGGTTATATAACCTTCTTGGGAGACTCAAAGAGTCAGCCAATACACACCTCTACTATACACGATACACCCATATCGTCCCCGAAAAAACAACAATGAATTAATCAACACTTAACACAAAAGTCACTGATTCATGAATTCCATCCACCCACCCAAACCCTACATTTCTTATACTAATAATCTGGTACACCCGGTACGAGTACAGCGCTTACTCGCTGTCTTATGCTTCTCTTACTTTTTTATCGGGGGCAGTTTCTCATCGTTGCCTTGGCCGAATAGGAAATACATTTAGTTTCCCGTTCGGTCACTACCCCCCCTTGGTTATCCGCTTATTCTAGTATCTCACTTCCTCGTGGCGTTATCGTACTCGCTCGTGCCCTCCTTCAGTCGGAACTTTCCGCTGATATGCGTAGGTAGACCTGCCATGTTCGTCTTCAGAGTTTGGAAGAAGTCGGCGCACCCGGCGGGCTTGTCCTCCATCTCTTTCGCCGTCGCCAGGACCGCGCTGGAGATGGCCTCGGCTGCCTGAAGGGTGGAAAGCGAAAATCGTAATATTATCGAGGTACGAGAGAATATATGTTTTGCATGTACGGAAGAAGTTTAACCAATCAGATGAGTACGGTTTATGTGTACTCGAGTAGCCTGTTCGCCGTACCTACCTGGGATAGTTTGTATCGTCGACTCGCGAGCGAAGCACGCAGCGAAGCAGGGTAGCGATACAGGTACAAGGTGGGGTACGGATTATGAAAGATCGGGAACAGTTCCTAGAATAATCTGTTGTTTGTTGTTCTAGAGAGGATTAGGCGTTTGGTTCATATTCGTGGCTAAAATAACAGCAACGAGGCACTGTTTGGTTGATCGTGTGAGTTGGAATACCAAGTGGGTACAGCACGGAACAGTGCTGGCAGACTGGTAGAACATGCGAACAGACAGGGCTGCTGCTTTTGAAGCTGGCCAGCGGTTGCTGGGCTAGGTATTTCGTGATTTTTTCATGGAATAACAGTTCCAAGCTCGGAAAGGAATGCGTGTGAGACGGGTCGAGTCTTACCACACGGTGCAAGCAGCATGCGCGCAAACGTCAACAGCAAGCATCTCAAAGACCGGTATGTTCCTCACGTAGTTCGCTAATCTCTGACGCCCAAAACGCCTCTTTTAAAACCAGATTACGGTACACAAGCGGTGTGCCCCTTTCAAGACTCCCCCCGTGACAAGCGACAAGCCCAAAAACATGGGTCTTCTCTCTGATATGGTACCTGGTATCATCTTTGAATGCTGAAAAAAGCAACCCCCTCGTACTAATTCCAAGTAATTTTTCTTGTACCAAGCCGATTCAACTGGTCTTAATATCTACCATGGCCTCAAACCGAATGGCCTGAAAACAGTTATATACACCATTGTAGTGGTCCCTGTACAGTACCGGGTTGCCCGCTTTAGTGCCTGTGGAATCGCTTGGCACGGACGGGATTCACCAGAGGTGTGGTAGTGTACGGAGTAGTGCCGGTTGCCGCTATATATACCGTAGTGGGGGAGGAGGGAGAAGAGCCTACTTTGTGACCCCGGATCTGAGTTACGACTAGGAAGGCGAGAGAAAGGAAGGGCGAAGATAATAAATGGGATGGACAAAAAAGAAAGAAATATATATATATACCAGGTATATTTTATATATTATATCGTGCCAGTAATCTGAAACAGAAAAGAGGCGAAGTCCGCAGGGCAGATCCCCTTTTCAGAAAAGCCTCATTATTGTACTGGGAGACACTGATTGAGTATCACTCCGTGAGCGATATCGCAGCTCTACAACAGCACGACAAAGCAGAGAGGCTAGGAAAAAACAGAGGTTATGGCGACCGCAGCGAAAGCTCCGGGGGCCACCCCACCCCCTTCCCGCCGGGTGCGGAACTGGCTGAAATGCACAAAGAAAGGCGGACCTGAGCCGTAATAATCCAGGGTTGGTTATCAAATTTAATGTTGTGGAGGGCGGCGCGTCGGCAACGACGCCGGGCGCCGGCGACGGACGGCGGAGCCAAAAGGGGACACGAAGAGCGAAGCACCTCGCGAGAACCCGGTGGAGTCGTTATTTGTTTTGTGGTTTCTGAGCGTGTAGTGTGACCACGAACGAGATCATTGCGATGCTAAATCTCTCTACTGTACGTATGAAAAAGACGGAGGGGTTTGAAAACTCATACACGTCTTTCCCACGGGACAACCAACGATAGCAGAACCCATAAGCAGCTAGGCTAGAAGTTTGGGGACAATAAGGAAGAGAAAGAACCCGCAGAAAGGATAAGAGTCAAACGAGCGACGTCGTTGAGATAAGAGAAAGGTCAACAAGTATGGGTGTGATCTCATGCCGCAGCAGAGAGGCCTCATTGATCCCAAACTGTATACCTGGTACGATTTAACCAACAACGCAATGTTACAACAGTAATCTAAAACAGAAAAGAGGCGAAGCCCGCAGGGCAGATCCCCTTTTCAGAAAAGCCTCCTTGTTGTACTGGGAGACAGTGATTGAGTATCACTCCGTGAGCGATATCGCAGCTCTACAACAGCACGACAAAGTACAAAGAGGCTAGGAAACCAAAACAGACCATCCCGCCCGCCCATCGTTGGTGGCGAGGTTGTACCGTCGACAACGACATCAGTTTTGTTAGAGTTTATTTTACCGGGGTACCCACTCTCTGCGACGAGGTGCCACAAGGATTGCTAGGCAATCAACGCGGGAGTCGTAACCCTGGGTGAGCGTCTCCGGCTGATCGCAGCAGGAGGCCTCATTGATCCCAAACTATATACGATTTAACCTACGACGCAATGCTACAACAGTATTGTTGGCTGGCACATATTTTCCCGGCACTATATATAGAGGGACCACTACTGCTGTATCGCAAATACGTCAGCTGTGAGTTTGACCGATTGAGTGGTTGGTAACTCTGGTTTGTAAGCTGCGCGATACTACGCGTACGTCGGTTTGTCCAGCCATGTGCGTTTTGTGCCGTTGTTTTCGTTCTTCGTTGGCGTTTTGCAATGTACCAGCGGCTACATCGTACTACAGTAGCTTTCGTTCTTCGTGGCGTTGTGTGAGAAAAAAACGGCTATTAATACTTTGCGCTCTTCACTGGCTCTCTCTACTATACACCAGCGGCTAGTTTTCGTTTTCTTCAAAATGTGCAGTACAGAACATGACACCTAACAAGAAAAACGAGCAACAAGAAAGGCAGGCTGACATTTACAGGGAACGTAAGAAATTCGGGAGTCGTTACGAGCGTATACTGAAGAAGTTAGCATTAGAATGCACCCACTTTTCAACTAAAAACATAATCCAGCCTAGGGCCAGCTTTCCTGTCTCTTGTCAGGTGGTCCCGTACTGTACCGCTCAACAATATTCACGGGGTGCATGTAGACCCGTACAATACCTCCTCTGTGTTGGTCTCCATCTCTAGCTCCAGCACTTCGAACAGGTCCACAACCGCTGCGCGGATCTGGTCGTGCGCGTCCTCCGTCGCGAACGAGCGGCCAATCATGTTACGGAGAGAAATGGGCACCTGGGGGAAAAGGCGTTATAGGACAGGAGAGGGAAACAAAGCGGCGGCGGCAGGGGAGCACGGTAGGATTGTTTTTTGAGTTGCATCCGCATTTTGTTTCGGGACACACACTACTTGGAAGCCAAGTGTGGGATACTGTTTAAAAATTGCGGGGGGGGGGGTATATAAGTGCCCGTATATGACACTCAAGACAACACAACCCCCCTGGAATGAATTTCGGAGCGGAGTTTCTTGAAGCCAAGGGGGACACGGACACGCAACGATATCGATGGCTTTCGGAAAGGTCTCGTCGAGATTTTTTTTTTGCCATAGACAGACGCATCTCTTGTGCGTTTTCACTCTCCCTATTGCCGCCGATAAAATCAGCTTGGAAAGTTCGTCGTTGGAACACCACTATTGCGGGGGGGGGCGATTTTTTTTTTCCCGACATCTCACAGAATTTTTTGTTTTTCATTAGGGGGGGGGGGGGGTTACTAAAACCAAGTGAAAAAAAATGAAAATAAGGATAATTTTTTTTTCCCATTTTATTATTTCATCATGTGATCACAACGGTTGCAACGGTTTTCTTTTCTGACCTCTGGGGGTGTGGTGTGTCGTTTTATCTTTTTTCTGGACGCCCCTGGGGGTGGGGGCCATAGTAAACACTAGTAAATAGGGCCTACGGTACACGCGAAAAACTATATATTTACCTCTTTCTACTATCAATATTAGGTCTTATTTACTATGGTCCTCCAAAATAGTTGTTTTTACAATATGACGATTCGTGACATGGTCAAGCCTTCGGGACTGCAAAATCGGGCGGCACTGTTAGCTTTGCTCTAAATCAGTTGGTGGATGGTTTACTAGTAAGACGAATGACTCACGAATAGTACTAATGACTTACTAAATAGTGCTAATGACTTACTAGTAGTATTGACGACTCACGAATAGTACTAATGACTTACTAAATAGTGCTAATGACTTACTAGTAGTATTGACGACTTACTAATAGTACTAATGACTCACTAATAGTACTAATTACTTGCTAATAGTATAGAGCTCCTCAAGTGAGGAGCCCCACAAGAAACTGAGGTGCTACGTCTGCTGTAGCACCAGTCTAGCACGGTCCCTGTAGAGCCAGCGATGGTTTAGTCCTCTTGCAGCGTTGGTTGGCATGCGTCCAGATCGCTCAATATCTTCGGCGGCTACATCATAATAGTGTAATCGCATTCAAGACAGTGGGAGCCGCCCAAGACCGCTCCCTGGCGCCACACATGGTGAGCACATTCTAAAGCGCGTATATACGAATATAGCACAAGCACCCTCCCCTTTAAAATCGAATCTCCTCATGGCGCGTTTTGTGTTTTTGTTTTGTTTTAAATGTCATGATCCGGATGACGTTCAAATTGGGTGCATCCATCGCGTCGGGTACATGGTTCAGAAGACTTCCAGGGAGAATATAGTTGTTGTTGTTGTTGTTGTTTTCACATGGACTCATCGCCAAAAATCTAGTCCGTGGCGACAGGGCAATAAAATTAGCTCTGGAGTGGAAAATACTTCAGGGGAAAAAAAACATAGTACAATTCAGTGTGATACACATCATAACTGAAGCGCATCGTACACGTCGAACAAGAAAAAAAGTGAACTCAAGCATGCGTACGCACCAGATGCATACATTGTACGAGTTGCAATCGAAACCGAGGGGGCCTCATACGGATACGTGACAACAACTAAATCAAACACATCAATTAAAATCGAGTCAAATCCAAAGGAAAAAGGGAAAAAAAAGAGAAGATGGAGAAAAGGGAGAACAACGTTGAGAAGTATAATACACATACAGGTCTCTTTCAACTATTTTTTCCGCATACGGATAACAACAACAAAATTAAACACATCAATTAAAATCGAGTCAAATCCAAAGGAAAAAATAAAAAAGGAGGAAATAGAGAAAAGGGAGAACAAAATTGAGAAGTATTATACATACCAGGTGTACATTTTTTTTACATTTTTTCTTCTTACCGCAAGATCATACTCCATGTGTTTCCACACCGATGCTCGCTGATGCCAAGCTACCGTCAGCAAGTTGATGGCGTTCTGAAAACGCGCGGGGTTCATCCACAAGGTCAGCAAGGAGCAAAGGTTCCAGAGTGTGACAATCAAATCATTGACACGGCGGAGGAAGACAAAAAAAGGCAGGCAAAAAAAGTGGAAGTTTGCAATTTGATCAGACTTAAGTTACGAGCATGCGTCTGGTTCACGACAACACCGTCTCTCTTTTCTTACGAGCATGTGTCTGGTTCACGACAAAATCGTCTCTTTTTTACAAGCATGTGTCTGGTGCACGACAAAATCGTCTTTTTTTTTACAAGCATGCGTCTGATTTGCGACAACATCCTCTCTTTTTTACGAGCATGTGTCTTGTTCACGACAACATCGTCTCTTTTTTACAAGCATGCGTCTGATTCACGACCACATCTTCTCTTTATTTACGAGCATGCGTCTGGTTCACGACGACATCATCTCTTCTTTTACGAGAATGCGTCTGATTCACGACAACATCGTCTCTTTTTTTACGAGCATGTGTCTGGTTCACGACAAAATCGTCTCTTTTTTACAAGCATGCGTCTGATTCACGACAACATCGTCTCTTTTTTTTCTTTACGTCACGAATGAAGAAGGCCATGGGCACGCACGATCACGCTCTCTCACCTCGAGCTGCGTTTTTCCCGCGGAGGAAGGGTCAAAATAGCACAGCATATTGTCCAAGACGTCAGTGACGGGCAGGAGGGCCTCAAACGGTCCGCGGTCGATAACGGTCCAAGACGAGGTGTCCGTAAACAAAGCCTCGGCGAACAGCTCGGGAGTCGCCACGTTTGGTCCCATTGACTGTTGGAACGGACGCGGTCGGTGTCAGCAAGCAAGGGTTACGGTTAGGGCTAGGGTTGGGGTTGTTGGTCGCCCGCGCGCGTGTGTCTCATTGAACAACGCCGCAGCGAATAGCTCGGGGAGTCGTCGTCACGTTTGGTCTCATTGCCTCTGTTGGAACGGGCGCGGTCGGTGTCAGCAAAAGGTTTGGGATTTTGGTGCTTGTTGGTCGCACGCGAGCGCGTCAGTACGTGATTGATGGCCCTGCGTTAAAAAAAAGCATCGTCGGTCGGCGGGTGAGTGAGGTATTAAGCTCCTCAAGTTTGAGGAGGCTCAGAAAAACTACTGTAGGTCCCGAAGACTCGTCCCACGGTAGGTAGGCGTTTTGCAGTTAGCTTTTTCCTTCTGAGGCAATATTTTTGTCACTTGGAGCGGTTGAGCTCCTCCAAGTGAAGTAACCACCGGTTAGTATGATAACGTTTACTACAGTAGTACGTTTGGTTGTAGGACTAGCGCATACAGCGCATACAATCTCGGTCGGGTCGCGCGAACGTAAAAACGCCTTCCAAGTCATGTCTCGGGCTCGGGATATTGAGCTCCTCATGTGAGGAGAGCTCGGAAATTAAGCCGTCACCCCTATAAGGTAGACATTGCTCTCCCCCTATATATATCGCAGCACGCGTCACCGCTACACCTGCGTCCCGGAGGGGTCAACAGCGCTCTCTACAGGTCAGTACCGGCCGTGCGTACCCACACCAGCGCACAGGCGCGTGGTATCACAACACAGGGGGGAAGACAACATCAACTCCGACTGTCGGTGCCATCGACCACCAAGACTCCGGCTATATATAGATGCCATGAACGGGGCTCACATCAACCACGTAAAAAATGTTACTACACTGTTTCATTCTTGCCACTTGCCCGAACGTAAGTCTGGAACATGGCGCGTGAGTCCGCGGTCTCGTCCTCGCTTTTCCCGGCCGAGCTGTGGAACGTGACCTCGCCCGAGCTGGAGGCGTTGCCCATGCTGGCGCTGGCCGAGCCCCCGAACACCCCGCTGCCTGCTGTGGCGGAGACTTTGCCGGTGACAGCCTCGGTCTTGGTCTTCGCCATCTGCGTGCTAACCGCCGACAGCAGGGTGGACGTCTCCACCTAAACAGGCGGCGGGCACCAACCGTCGCCGATAAAAAACAGGTCGCGCGGTTGGACGGACACAATACTTTAATGCCATGGTGAACAGTTTTGGACAGCCTTCAACGGGAAAGATGCGCAACACATTTATATCTACAACATCACTAGCAGCGATAAAGGCAAACTTACGGCGAAAATGTTTTGGACAGCCTGACGCCAGGAAAAGATGCTCTTGCGCATAAATGTATATGAGTTACCCTCAGGGATGCAAGGCATCTTGAGGTTGCCCTATTCTGCCATGCGTACGGCCTATCAGGAAAGTGACGTCGCTTATTCTATATACGAATATGTTACACCCAGAGTGTTACGAATCTTAAAAACCAACCAGAGTTTTCCTACATCTACAGCTATCATACGCAGTATCACGTACCAGATATGCACTCCATGACACATACGAGTACAATCTCGCGGGCGCAAGCTTCTACGACAGCCGTGTTTTTTTGTTTCAACAAGCGGCGTCATCAGGAAAAAGCACACTGAGGGCAGGGGCATCAAGGACGCGGCATTCTTCGCACTAAACAGTGTTTTACGACTAACACTGCAAAAATCACCCTACACTAATTCCATGTAATCTGAAACAGAAGAGAGGCGAAGCCCGCAGGGCAGAGCCCCTTTTCAGAAAAGCCTCCTTGTTGTACTGGGAGACAGTGATTGAGTATCACTCCGTGAGCGATATTCGGAGGGATTCGAAAACTCGTACACGGTTTTCCCACGGGACAACCAACGGTAGCAGAACCTATAAGCAGCTAGGCCAGAAGTTTGGGGACAATAAGGAAGAGAAAGAACCCGCAGAAAGGATAAGAGTCAAACGAGCGACGTCACTGAGATAAGAGAAGGGTCAACAAGTATGGGTGTCATCTCATGCCGCAGCAGAGAGGCCTCATTGATCCCAAACTATATACGATTTAACCTACGACGCAATGTTACAACAGTAATCTGAAACAGAAAAGAGGCGAAGCCCGCAGGGCAGATCCCGTTTTCAGAAAAGCCTCTTTGTTGTACTGGGAGACAGTGATTGAGTATCACTCCGTGAGCGTTATCGCAGCTCTACAACAGCACGACAAAGTACAAAGAGGCTAGGAAAAAACAGACCATCCCGCCCGCCCATCGTTGGTAGCGAGGTGTACCGTCGACAACGACATTAGCTTGTTAGTGTTTATTTTACCGGGGTACCTACTCTCTGCGACGAGGTGCCGCGTTGATTGCTAGACAATCAACGCGGGAGTAGTAACCCTGGGTGAGCGTCTCCGGCTGGTCGTAGCAGGAGGCCTCATTGAACCCAAACTATATACGATTTAACCTACGACGCAATGTTACAACAGTTATTGGTCCCAAAAAAACGTGTGTGTAGTCCTGGAGGGGTTTCAACAGCCTTTGCAGGCCCACCAACTCATCTCTGGTGGTTTTGACTATATGCCACGGCCACGAGCCCGATTACGCCAACAGCGACGCGGTGTACATTTATTCTACTTCGCGAAATATGATGAATTAGGTCACTGCCCTCCACCGTAAACAAACGAACCAGCCAATCAATCTATTACGCATAAAATTGTCGTGCACGATATTGCGTTCATAAAAAAAACAATGTGGAAAACAGAAACGTCAGCTGTGAGTTCAAACCCATTGAGGGGTTGATACCCAGCTTAAGCTTTGCAAGCTTGCGTGATATATAGCGTACGTCGGTCGCGCGAGAGCGCGAACTCTGCATATTATGAGGCACCTTCGACACCCTCGCCAAGAAAGCTGCGTGATGCGTATCATACCATACGTCGGTAGAGGTAGCGCGCGCGTGCTCTAAATTCGTAAGGCACCTCCGATTCCGTCGTTATCAGCTTCTTCAGCTTGTGCAATTAAAGCTGCGTGACACCTAGTATACATCGGCAGCGCCCTCGTGATAATCTGTATTCCTGAGGCGCCTCCGATTCCGTCGTCGCAAGCGTTCCAAAATATAAGGATGGTTTGTACATTGATATTTAATTATAATGTACCTTACATTCCTGTACATAGTGGTCGTAATGTCCCTTACAATTATGTACAAAAATAGTGGTACACGGCAAGTCGGCCGTGCGTGTTCTATACTTTTGAGAGGGTATCCTATCACTTTCTAGAGAATATGGTTGACACACCGTGTGTTCCAACAGTGCATCACGAAGCTGTGGCCACCAACGCTGCGGACGCGCAGAATACGCAGTGTGATGGCAAGCGTCGTCATCTCTATATACATACGCGCTGAGCAGAGTGACCACAACGTGTCTTGCCTGCGCCCGGTGGGTCGCGTTCACGGCGAGGCGTGCCTGGCAGCGCTCGCGGCAGGGAGGGCCCACCGTGTCGGCGAGAGAGCAAGCGGCACACACGAGACGAAAAAAAACTAGTAACCCTAACTTTTAAGCCTAAGCCCCGGATAGTAGATTACCACATACTTGTATTCGAGAACATGGTTTAACACAGCCTGTGCATGAGACGAAATAGAACCAACTCTGACTCCAGCCCTGACTCTAAGCCAATCAGTTGACTCAGCCTGTGTATGAGACAAAATAGAACCAACCCTGACTCCAGCCCTAAGGGCCCGTTTTAACGATGAAAAAACAAAATCAATTTGGAAAAAAAATAAATCAAATCCGCTCTTCATTGGTCAGGACCCGCACCACCACCCAAGATTATACCCCAAGATCCTAATCTTTGGTGCTGGTGCGTGTGTTGACCAATGAAAAGCGTATTTTAATTTTATTTTTTCACAAATTGAATTTATTTTGTACTCGTTAATATGGGCCCTAACTCTTACCATTAGGTTGGCGGCGCTCATTCCCTTTTTTGTCTCGTAGCACAGCACTTTTGTGTGTACCTCAAACCATTTTCTCGAAATAAGTGGTGAGCTCTACGTATACACGAGTACTGATTTTGATGAGGCAAACCTCCGATTCCGATGTCATGGTCATGGTGCGGAAAAAGATCCCTCCCATGAGGTGTCGGCCGTTCGAAACGTGGGACCCGAAGGTGTCGAGGAACTGGCTGGCCTTGAGGAGGGTGTCCACGGCCAGCGCGCTGTCAAGAGCCTCCTCCGACATCACCATGGTCGAGACAGGGATGCGGAATGACTTCATGGGACACGTGATCAACTGACCATCATTAACAGTTGTCGCGAAGCGGGGGAAGGGGCAGGGACGGGTCGGCCATCAACAGTTAGTGCAAACCGGGGGCGCGGACGGGGGGGGGGGGGGGGGGGGGGGGGGAGGCGTGCTGAGGGCGTCCGTCGCCATAGAAGTCATAGGGCCATAGACCCTCGCATCCCCACAATGCCGGAACGGAGCACGTGGGGGGGGGGAGGGGGGGCGGGGGCGGCGTCGAGATTGTGCGGGGGTACGCAGCGGGACAAACGTCAAGTGGTCTGGATGCGCTTTATGGGAATATTTCGTTGAGCACACTCTGTTCTTGCTTTTCGTAGTGATACGGAATGGCTTCGTAGGACATGCTATCGCCTTCTTAACACGTTGTCGCGAAGCGGGGCGGGGCGAGCGGGAGGGGCGGCGTCAAGATTGCGCGGGTGTGCAGCGAGGCAACGTTAATCATAACTCCAAAACGTGATCCCAGACTATTTCAACGTAAGTTTATCTACGCATCGCGGGAGCAGCTCTGAAGGGATCAAGTGGCCGGAATGCGCGTTGTGCTGGAATACTTCGTTGAGCACACTCTGCTCCTGCTTGCATAGCAAATGCGCGTTGTCTGCATTGTTCTTGTTTTATTTTCGAGGGGCTCATGAATTAAGTACTGCTGAATATGTATATATATATATGTGTATAGGCACTTCCGTGCGTAAATCTATACGACGGGAGACAATAGTAACCAGCATTGGCGTGAGAGGCTGCGCGTAAGCAAACGCGGGAGAACGAGCAAAGCAAAACCTCAGGATGCTAGCCCTCGACTTGAACATGCCACACAACGTCGGATCATCTACTATCACGTAAAGACAAACCAAGCAACGTTGGACCATCTAATATTACGGAGAACTATATATAGCAACCGGAGCCCCGTGATACACCCCAAAAATCACATACCCCCGTATATTTACAACTCAGTTTTGGTTCGGACTAATACTGGATGTCCATCCTGTAACAACAGCACGGCTTAGGACGACAGGCAGGCAGGCACAGCGGTCGTACCTCGACTGAGGTTGCGGAAGTGGTGGTTTTCTTGTTGTTGGAGCTGAAAGCATTGGTGCTCGTCGAATCGCTCGTTCCCTCCTGAGAGTATACGGTTACACGCACGGTTACATGTATAGGGGACTTGAGCCGTTGTGAACGTTGAGAAGAGAAACCAAAAAAAATCCGAGGAAACGAAAAAGACAGCAACACACCGCACAGTTTATTTACAGCCTGTTTTTTTGTTTTGTGACCAGGGGCTGGCAGATTTCAGGGAAATGAGCTATTCATAGTAATGCAAGCATATCGTCATCCTTACCATCATCAACATCATCACCATCGTCATTAGTGGGAAGAACTAACACGCAAAAACACCGGAGCCCCTCAGCTCTCCCGTCGGCCTCTCTAACAGGCGGGCGGGTGGGAAGTGGGGGGAGGGTGGGGGAGGGTTTCACTGCCGCAGTTAATAATAACCTGTGCGTCACTGCTATCAGCGGAGGCTCCAGCGGAAGCAGCCCCGCCAAAGCCCGACACGCTCGCACTGACGCCCCAAGACGTGGTCGACGCCTGCGCGATGCTGATTCCCCCGTTCTCGGTGGTCTTGGTGAAGTTGGAAGCCATGGACTGCTCGGTGGAGTGCATGACGGAAGCCTCGAAGCTGGCAGAGGCTCCTGCCCTGTACCATTTTAGAGCACGAACGTGTGACGAGAGACCATGGTGCGGGTCGCCCAGGAGGATATGCGTCATAAGGGCCATTGGTAGGGATATGTTTTGTTACGGGAGAACGCATCTTTGAAATCAGAACCAAATACCGCCAGAAAAAAAACAGAGGAGTATATGGCTTTTGGGGTCCATCGTAAGTTCTGATTACTATTTTATGCTCCCCACGTATTATTATATGCCCCCCCCCCCACGTAATATGATATGCCCCCCCCAATATTTGGGCTGGGCTCGACAGCTACGTATATAGAATAGCAGCTATTAGTTGGTTGTGGCGAAGGAGTAAGCCAACAAACTGACTTATTGCGGGGGACCATTGTAATCAGGACCCATCACGTGTACTAAAACCTATATACTTCAGTGTTTCTACGGAGCATATTTGGTCCTGATTACTACGTTCCCCCGCAATAGTTTTTTTTTGTTTATCAGTACAATAAAACGAAGTTGGAGCCACAACGCGCTCCAAGTCGGATACAAGCACGCCAATATATACAAACGCAACAAAACACAGCACGTAACTACTGCACAATAACTGTGTACTGCGTAGTCAGCCCCACCACGAGCCGTCGATGTTTAGTCGGCCAGTTTAGAGCCCTAGCCGTTGGCGGCAGCAATACGATTATGATCGCCTCTTACCCAACCATGGGAAACAACAAAACAACAAAACGGCGAGGAACGGCAAAGCGTTCGTTCGATGTTCTCGAGTTCGAGCGACCGGCGGGCTTCAGCAACAAAGCTAGTCGTACTCCATAACACAAGGAGGGGGTTGAGAGAGGGGCTTTGGAGGCGTTTCTCTCCCTCGCTCTTAACGTTTCGAACCCCGGCAGGATGGAGCACGAACACGCCACAAATTGGTACGACCCAGAGCGGCGAAAGCCAGTCAGTTCCTCCACAAGGACTACGCACCCCTCCCGGCAGGCAGGCAGCAGTAGTAGCAGCAATAGTCGCATCTAGATAACGTGGAAAATTCCAAGAACAAAAACCGCGGCAAATATGCGCAACAGCAGCGTTGCTATCCCACAACAGCACAGCACGGCGCATCCTCCAACGGGGCGACAGGAAGCAGACAGCCGAGTCTCACCACGACACCAGAGCGGTGACCTAGCTCCTCAACTTCTGAGGAGCTGTATAGCCTGATGGCTTTGGATCCGAAGGCTGTGTTCAACTCCTTTCAGTACAGCACTATACAGGAACATATTTATCTGGTCTAGCTCTAAGAAGGTGTGTTTAACTCCATATCAGTACCGCACTATACAGGAACATATGATATGTATCTGGTCTAATTCCAAGGTGTTTTTAACCCCTTTCAGTACCGCACTATACAGGAACATACATATCTCTGGTCTAATTCCAAGTAATTCGTCCCCCAAAACGAGAGTGCGGTCCTACACGGGTGAAAAATATGTTTTTGCGTTAAACTACCTACTGTAGTACTATTAGCCCATGAGATTGTATCGTACAACATGTAGCCGTGTTGGTGAAAATAGTTATCGGATGTGTGTTGTTCAGGAGACGATGTGGGAATGCATCAAATTCTACAGCAGTATTTCAAGTAAACTTTCATCAGATTTTTCACATGCAAAAGGGAGACGATAGACAACAAAGCACACGAGGATATCGGTGGGCGGAACCAACCAATGAATGCCTTGATTTTAGTGCGAGTTCGTCTGTTTCCGCCTCCGGAGGCACACGATATATCACTATGTCCCAATATATAGGTACCGTTTGTATTGAGTATTAGTATAAAAACGATCCTTACATTTGGGGACACAGTGAGTTAGTTAGTTTCCAAGTCGGAGACACACGCTATAAAACAGTAGTAGGAAGTACGCGGGAAGAGAAAAAAGCGGTAGCAACCGCCGACGCTTACGCGGACCGAAGTAAAAGCCAGTAAGAAGCAAATCAGGTCACTCGCTGACAATTGATGTCTTGGCCTATTAACCCTTTTAGGACTGCAGTCCCGTTTTGGGGACAAAGCACTCTAGTTCCAAGTAATTTGTCCCCAAAACGGGACTCCAGTCCTATAAGGGTTAATAATGTGGATGCATTAATTGTTTGATTGTAGGAGACGGACGATACATCGGTCTTAGCTTTTACGGTTTTGCTCAAAAGTCGGCTGTTGGGTGAGAGAGGTGTAGAGAGCCCCCTAAAGTGACGGAAGGGGCCTCAAGCAACAAAAAAGTCGGCGCGATAAAATATTGTACCTCTTGCCGTAGCGGCGCTCGTCCTCGCTTCCCCCTTTGCAGTTCGACAAAGGTCGACTTCTTAAGGATCGGCGAGTCCTCACATATACCCTCATGTACAGGATGTACATCCTGCATCAGGACATATATAACCCCGGTAAGTACGCGCGACCGAAGCATTTACACAAAGCTCGCAAAATATGAGTTTCGGGGCGAAATTCTCGATCTCATCACATCTGTTGTTTTTAATTTTTAATTTTGGGCAGCGGCCAAACAAAGGTATACCTCGTCCAATTGCGGCCAAAATCAGGTACATACTTAAAACCAAGTCAAAAACGCACTCCACGTCCGCTGCCATTGGTCCAAAACTCGTTGTACCTGTTTTTGCCTCAAAACCCAGGTATACCTGATTTTGTCTACTCTGCTTGACTTTCGCCTTTTTTTTTGTCGTTTTTAAGCCAATCAGAGGCCCTACATAGTTCCACCCTATGCCCCCTATACTAATGCCGACGTACGCGGAGACCCCCTTCTCCCTTCGCACCTCACACTACACGCTACTCGAGCGACACACACACATATCTGCCTGCACACCTCCGCCGAAATAATACGAGATAGAAGGCTCAACTTCGGGATTGTGGTTGACTTGGAATACCAGTGGTGTCACAAAAGTTGAGAAGGGAGAATACAGCAGCAGGCGTTCGTTCCTCGTACTATTATGAGCAGCTTCTCGTATACGTAGCCACCGGGCGAGCACAAAGAGCATGAAAAAACTCTACACTTTGCATTGCAAGGAACGGCAGGTTCGTGGGGTGCGTTTTTAACTTGGTTTTAGTATGTACCTGTTTTTGGCCCCGAACGGACCAGGTGTACCTGTTTTTGGCCGCTGCCCTTTAATTTTTTATAAATGTACCCTCCTTACATTTTGTTAAAGGTGGGGGTGCGTCGCAGGACTCGAGCCACAATTAAGGGCATGCCTTTTTTGCATCTTTTCTGCCTTCTACGACAATATTTGGGAGTGGTGGGGGCTTCTCAATTGACGTATTATACCACCATAGGAGGCATTATGCGCCTTATCGTCTGTTCAACAAAAAAATAAAACATTTTCGATGTGGACCTTGTGAGCCATGGGCTTGATTTATTTTCTCATCGTGTTAAAAAAAAAAGTTAAAGTGGGACCGCACTCCCGGTTTGGGGGGACATTTTTTTTTAACTTGAAATGAGAGTCGAATTTTGATTCATCTTGGAATTAGAGTGCAGTACGAAAAGGGATTATATAACCCCTGAAGAACCGGTCCTCCGTTTTTGGACACAAACTTACTTGGAAATTTTTTAGTGTGGGATAATTTTTGCCGTTCTGAAAGGGGTACACTTTTCTTGATGCTTTTGTTCGGGTGGCTTACTGAAGCCATATATATATATACTTCAAGTATACAGTATTTCGACGCGAGTCGACGAGGGAAGAAAGTGCTGGACTCTTCTCGCGATAAAAATACAAGGCAAGCACCGTAGGAGAAGAGCCTACTCAGTGACCCCGGAGGATCTGAGTTTACGACTAAAGAGGGAGAGAGAAAAAGAAGGGCGAAGATAGTAAATGGGATGAGAGAAGAAAAAAAAAGAAAAGAAAAAAAAGTAGCTCCTCAAGTGAGGTGGAGCCTCCGAAAATACACTGGGGGTGCTAATCCTATCGTAAGGGACGCATCAAGGGTCGGCGCGACCTTAACGCCTCCTTACATTTCCACAAAGGTGGGCTTCTTGAGGATCGGCGCGTACGGCTTCAGCGTCACTTCGTTTTCGTTCGGGAAGAAGTTGATGCCGTACAGCGCCATGCCCCCGCCCGCCGCCGCAACAAGTTCCTCGTTGGTGTCGTACGACCTGAACATATCAGCATATGAGCACAGACAACGTCGAGCAAGAAGGGCGGAGGTCACCTAGGTGCTGTGAGTTACAGCTGGACTTCATACAAAGCACGTTATTAGCTGAGTGGCGAACGTACTTAAAAAATAGTACGCTGCTATGGTGTGCACCTCGACACCACGTACCACTATGGGCGTAATATATAAGGACCGCTTTTACTTAATTCTAATGTATAAACGGTCCTTACATTTCCGCCCAGAGTGGTATGATTTAGTGTTACTCACATGGGTAGAATTTTAGTACGTATGTATGTCTATATAACGAGGAGACGCGACTAGCCACCACCCCTCGTCCGGGCTTGCAATCCATGTGACTAAAGGGTGGGCGCTGGGTGGCGAAAGGTAAGCCGACTATTAATAGTTGATTATCGTGCTCGTTTATTTTGCTGCATAAAACGCACAGTTCGGGCCACAGCCGCGCCGGTCAGATAAAGGCAAGGACGCACATACGAGTCTGCCAATTTAAAGCGCGCAACTACGTAACTACGTTACTCAGCCAACAAAAAAAACTAGCCAGCAACTTTTAGCCAGCCAACTATTAACAACCCTATCAATATAATAGAGGCCGATTTTCTCTTATTTTTCGGTTCACTCACTCACTCAGCCGCAAGTATGGTGTGAAGAGGGAAAAATATCATAATGTGTCGGGACTGCAATGCAAAAAACAAAAGTGTTCGATACGCGCGCAGGCATTCTCATGATGATTGATGATCCTCGTGTGTATGTACCAGTACTTTGCTGCACACTCGTGCTACTCGTAGACGCTTCTCTTGGTAAGACCGCGCGTTTCGTCTTTTCGGCCCCTCAGCCCCTCGGATGGACGGTGAGGGGGGGGCGGGAAATTATTTCATTTTTTCTTTCGCTCTATACTCTGGGTGTCCCAAACGTTTTTTTTTTATTATTATTATTTATTTTCGGAAGAACGCATGTTTTTCGTGAAAAATGTCTCACCCGAAAAATTGGTCGACGTCGTCTTCGACGGCAGCTGGTGCCGCGGTCTTGTTCGAGCACATGGCCCTCAACACAGCCTTAACGTCGCTTTCGGTCTTGCCTGGTACCTGACGGAGGGCACCCACGAGGACATTTCAATTGGTGCCTCATGTTGTTTAACGAGTTGCAATGCGCGGGAGATTGGTTCGTGATGATACTCGAATATGTATCAAGTACACGGGGATTTGGAACCCATACAGTAAAGGTGCCTCAAGTTGTTTCATGAGTTGCAATGCGCGGGAGATTGGTTCGTGATGATACTCGAATATTTATCCAGTACACCGGGTTTTGGAACCCATGCAGTAAAGTGCAATCGTCCTTCGTTTTCTTGGTACCCAGTGGTGTTTAATGGCACGACAAGAGCAGGGCGGGACAGACCAGCGATTTCTACTCGTACGTGGAGGCGGGCGCTCATGGCGTTTTTTTTGTTCCAAATATTGCATAAAAAACGTTTCTGCTCATATCAACCCCTTCCTGTTTCGCCTTTTGTGGGGACCACCTTGTCTCCTAGGATAGCGATCGTTTTCTCGCTATTATCTAGCGTACTAAACTCCTCCATGTCACATTCATCTATTATCCTTATCCTCTTCTCCAACATATATCGCGTCCCTCCTTGTGCGTTCCAGAACATCTCGGGACACACGAGGACAGACATCGGTAGATATGTGCTTCACGGCATTACGAGGTGTAGCCCCGATAATGCAATAAACGGGACAAGGCAGCACCGTCAAACATAGACATCAGCGTGCTCTCAGCGCCACAACACGCCCTACACTAGCTGCTACGTCCAAACCAGCATCACGTTTTGTGTGGCAGAAGGCACAGCAGTGCTGCGACAGCGTATTCCTGTCCAGTACAAAAATATCAGAAACCAACGCGGTCAGTTCAGAATACTGCCACTGCAATGCAGCAAGCGGGGAAAAATGGGTAAGGGGGTATGATACCGGGGGGGGGGGGGCTGGTAAGTGTTGTTTTAGTTTGTCATGGCATCATCACGCAACGTCGTTAACTATTGCGCACCTTCAGCTTGGATTGGAAGATGCTGATAGAGGTCTCGGTGAGCTTCGAAGAATTACGGATGTTGGCATCTTCCAGCTGACCCGCGGCGTCGAGCCCCAGTCCGAACTCCAGGGCCTGCTTCCTGATCTGTGGGACGTTCGTGCCCGTGGAGTACAGCTGCTCCAGGAGATTCACCTCTCCCCTGGTCAATGCTGGCGGAGGGTGAATGGCCGGCACTGACGAGGCGATCGCCGCTGCACGCTCCGCCTTAGCCACTCTCACCTGAGTTGAGGGCAGCAACAACACGTTCGTTCGTTACAACGAGCGCGAAGGTGGAGTTATAACCTTTTGGGGGGGGGGGGGGGCTTCAGAAGGAAGGAAAACAAAATCCACACCTCGAACAGATCATGGTCTACGTATCTATCTACAGATAGATCATGTAGGTCCTATATAAACCTCCCCTTATGAGATGTTGTGAAGGATCTGTTGTCAGTACAGATCCAACTCAGGAAACATGCCCTAGATCATGCAGGTTGTGCGGCTCCCACCCGGCAGACATTAGAGCTACTACAGTGGAGCATGCAGAGATCAGGACTAGTACACTTGCCCTTGAGAAATCTAGGCCGTGAAATTAGAAATTAGGGAATCGATGATTTGTCCGGTGTGAGAAAATGTCGAAAATAAATGGCGATCACTCGTACGTGGCATTGGCCATTCGGAGCAACCCGAGCTATGCCAAGGTTGAGATGTGTGTATGTGAAAATTTCACCTAGATAAGGAGCTGTAGCACACGCAACACGCAGCGTGATGATATTGGCGCCGGAGAGCACTTAAGCTACTATTACGGGGGACCATATTAAATAGGACCAATTATTGTTAGTAAAAATAGGCAAATATGTAGTTTTTTGTGTGTACCGTAGGTCCTATTTACTACATTAGCCCACCCCGTAATAGTAATAGCGACACACATGTATGTATGCCGGAGAGCACATAATCTGTTAGCGACACACATGTATGTTTGTGGGCGAGTGCAGTACAGGTCATGCTGGTTATGTAGCACTTACCTGCTGGCGTACTTAAGTCACCATGACTAAGCAGCCTACTTTAGTCACCGTGACTAAGCAGCCTACTTAAGTCACCGTGACTAAGCATTCTACTTAAGTCACCCTTGACTAAGTAACGCGAGAGCACTTAAGCTATTAATAATAGCGACATGTGTATGTATATATATATGTGGCCGATTGTAGTACATGTCATGTTGGATATGTACAGTAGCACTACCTGCTGGCGTACTTGGTCCCTGTGACTATGTAGCCTATGATTCACCGTGACTTAAGCAGCAGGCCAGTGGGTAGGGCTATATAACCAACGAAATATACGTTTTCGAGTTCACCGAAAATAGCCGACTTCGTAACATTGATCTCCGAGGCACTCCCCTCCCCACGGACTCTACTGTGAAATATTTTTTTTTGTGGAGTATTTTTCAATCTAGAAAATGAAGTGATAATGATAACCAACAGATCACCTACAGTAGCAATAAAACATAACAGTAGTTACTTACCCAGGGCCGGCTTTATTTTTCGGGGAATTCTTTTTTTATTCAGGGAACCGATTTCTTATTTGCGGAGTATATTTCTTATTCGGGGAAGAGTGCGTTCTACACTAACTTCAAGTGAAACGGCTCCCGGAATGAATATTTCCAGCTCCCTGCAAACACCAGCCTGACTTTCTTCGTGATCGTTTTCTTGGTGGGTGTCCTATAGTATGGTGTAGATATTCGAACGATGCGCACCTGGGCTAGTGCTGGGCAAGTCCGGTGGCGAGCTTCAGCTCAGGAAAAAAAGTTATTTGTTGGAAAACCCGCTCTCGGGCCAGAAAAGACAAAAAAAATATACCGTATGGGGTATCGTTAGATGAGAGTGAAAGAGTGAGCATGCATGTCATATTCTATCAACTCGGCAATAGGCACGTTCTACATAAGGCTAGACATAACGTACCGGGTCACTTGTACTGACCGGCCTACGCCAATGTCCAATGATGCTTATTCGTTAAAGTTGATACGTCCTCGTGACTACGTACTCAAATATTGTCGTACTTGGTATCAGGTACGTTGTATGATGGTGGGTGCTGTCTTGTAGTCAATATGCGGCGGAATGCCCTTTCGTTATGGCGAATAAGACGTCCGAGCACACAAGCACCTTACAACAACGATTTTTGGTCAGTAGTCGGGAATTGACAACAGCACGGAGTATCTATAACTATTATCTGGTAGTAGATAGACCGCATGATGCTGCCTAGTATCGTTGTTTATGCTTCAAAAATACTCTGATATGCTGCTGAGCACTGGCTATATACGACGACTATGTTCTCTATCAGCAACTCCGTAGGCTACTGGCTACAGCTGTAGAAGTCTAGTCAAGTTAATATCACCAACACGACCCCTCGATGGAGGTGACATCATCAAAAATATCATTCAACATCGAATATTGTAATTCAGCATGCTTATACGAAGTACACGTAAGCTAACTTGACACTCATAGGGCTCGTTCAGAAACCACGCATTCTCGTAGAGTGGCCAATTGATGTATGTTTCTGTTCATATTTATGGGTAGGGAGATAGGCTATACTAATAACGCCGTTTCGATCAACTCTCGACAGCGCTTTTTTCCCGTGTTTCCACAATGTTAAATGCATCGTGAGGGTACCGTACAACACCTTCACCCCCTCGTGCTCGACTTGACGGCTATCGCAAGGGCCGGTCGGAATACGAGTACAGCATATGTGCATACGATATGACATAGTGATCTGATAGCGTCGGCCATCTTGAGATGAGGTTGGGCGTTCTACAACATTTCTGTTTCAAATCGCAGCCCCTCGGAAGGGCGCCTGGTGGTTCTGTGTATGCGCTCTTGCAAGTGCATCTCGGGAGGGGGCCAAGCTCCGCCACGCTGACGCCAGTCGCTGCTCACGCCGAAATGCATCAGGGGGTAGTGACGCACGTATTTTTTCCCTGAGGCTTCACTCACTTGAGGAACTAAGCTCTTACCTCACCCGACCGCCGACCTTGAAAGAAAAAACGTAAGCTTAAGACCGATAAACAACCCCATGGGCTACGTACTTATTTGTTGAAAAATCGGCATCGAGTCTAAAAATACTGGATATCTCCTCAGTTTCAATGGTTGAAGAGCCTGGTCAGTGCGATATGTTTCCACTCATAAGCGCAAACCCAAAACCCACAGTAGCACGGCTTTACTCGAAATTGTTTTTCTAGTGTATTTAACTCGAGTGTTGCGTGACATGTGTGAAGTATCTCGCTAAAAGGACCACGCCATGTACACAAGCCTAATAAGATGCATGCATTTTGTACATTTAAAGCGTACACACCTTCGCGGCCGCAGCAGCAGACTCGGCGTCTTGTTTCTCCTGCTCGGTTTTTGGTGTCTTCTCCTGTGCAACAACAGGTAAATAATACACCGCAAGGTTGGAAACGGCCAGGTCAGGCGGTTCAGAGGCCGTACTTATCGTCACGCTTGCGGTGCTAGTGCAGATAGATAAAAGGTGGGAGTCCGCTGTAAAAACACTTCGCCCAGGGCACTCTCGTGTACTACCAACCTGAAGAGCAATGCTCCCTGTTCCGATACACGCTAAGGCGCGTTACGGCACCCAACGGCACCACAAATGGGTCGGCTGGTCAACGAAGATAACAAACCAAAAGGCGTATCGTAGGGGATGGGGGAAACAAACATCAGCAAAACATCGATAAACGCCCCCACTAATAGCGCCAAACGAGCACACCGTTTGGAATCGAGGAAATGGACTTCCCCAGAACAATACCCTGGTGCATATGTACATGGTATTACTGTAAGAAAAAAACGTGGCATACGCTAACAACGCCAATAAAAGCATCCATAAATACCGCCTAACGAGCTCACCGCGTCAACAAAAGGCAGAGGGTTTTCCCAAAACGTATACATCGTAAAAGTTAGATACTAGCGTAATATACGCCAACAATAGATCACGCAAAGCAAGCCAAGCAAGCGAAGGCAAGCGCAGGCAAGCGAGGTAAGCCAAGCCAGGCGAAGGCAAGCGAAGACAAGCGAAGGCAAGCGAAGGCAAGCGAAGGCAAGCGAAGGCAAGCGAAGGCAAGCGCAGGCAAGCGAAGGCATGCGAAGGCGACCGAAGGCAGGCGAAGGCAAGCAAAGGCAGGCGAAGGCAAGCGAAGGCAAGCGAAGGCAGGCGAAGGCAAGCAAGGCGAGCCAGAGCCAACCGAAGCAAGCCAGACCAGGCAACAGCAAGCAAGAGCAGGCAAGAGCAAGCAAGAGAAAGCAGGAGCAAGCAAGAGCAAGCAAAAGCAAGCAAGAGCAAGCAAGAAAAAACAAGCAAAAGCAGGTCCAGCCACCCGAATGTTACTCGTACCTCTTCGGCATCATCGTCCTCTTCGTCATCGGGTGCTTCCTCAATCCCAAGCACGACACCCATGCCCACAACATGCATGAGGCGCCTCCACGCCAGCCACCTCAGCTCCGTCAGGGACGAAAATTGCTGCGTCAGTGTTTGGGCCCAGGGTCGCTTGCGCGGGTTAACGCCGTGGGACACCAAAGCCCCGTACAACTCAAGGCCCGAGGCTAACTCGGCGTGGAGGGCGCAGAGCCCCTCGTCGGCTTCGAGGTCGTCCGATGTGGCTTTGTACAGCGTTTTCGCCAAGGTTGGGAGCTGGGTGAGGTTACGGCGCACGAGCTCCATGGCGACATCGCTGCCGCTCTCGACGGCATCGAGGGCCTTCCTGGTGTCTTCGGGCAAGGACGCCCGCGCGAGCTCGGCCATGTCCGACACGAGCTCGATGCTCTGCAGCGTAGGGGGCGCTTTGAGGGCAAACAATGCCTTGTCCATAAACTTGAGCTTCCCGATCACGGAGGCGACGCTGCTCGTGCGCCCATTGTCGGTGGTGGCGCTGTCGCTGTTCGCTATCGAGCTGTGCAGCGAGGCGACCATGTCGCTGAAGCCCGACAATACCGCGACGCAACCGATATCGTCGGAGTTATGTTTTTCAACCGCGGCTTCTGCTGTGTGCGGCGCCGCGGCCGCAGCGGCCGTTTCCGCAGTCGACATTACTCTTTGAGCGATGCCAGCAGGGTCGCGTCCGAATAGCGGGCCGTCTAACCTGCCATATATAGCACGACAATGGGGGGGGGGAGGGGGTACTCATGTCGTGCACGGCCGTAGTCATATGACCATAGACCCTAGCATCCCTACAATGCCGGGACGGAGCACGTTGGGTTTTTTCACAACCAGGCAGACATTGCTTGCCACCAAGCGGCGAAGCGCCGTGAGGTATTGGGCGAGTCGCATGAGGGTGAGCTGCATCCTGCTAAGAACCGCCTCTGAGGCGGACTTGCATATGGACGACAGCTTCAATGAGTTAATTTAATTTCTGGTGTGGCCACTTCCGGAGACAGCAATGGGTTTTACTATGTAACTGCCTCGCGGATGCCTTACCATATTAACACTACGTGATACGACCATTCCCCTTGTGCGGAGCAAAGGTTCTCCACCCCGCACAAATGGTCTACTCGACCGCCAGCTTTGGTGACCGCCAAAAAAAAAAACGGCACCCTGGTTGTCTAGCTCACGCAGCGAGTGGCGTGTTTTACAGCGTCGTTGCCAACCGACGCCAACCCGGGGGGGGGCGGGGGGGGTTGCACGGGTCAGCGCTGCGCTACGGTAAGGGTAAGGGTAGCAGCTTCGAGGCGAAACAAATCTCACTTGACTAATAGCACAATCCTTAACTGAGGAGCAGCTGTATATCACACGGGTAATAGAGATAACACCCCCCCTCCCCTCGGACGTATTTCCAAGCTGAGTTTTTGGGCGATGGGGAGAGTGCTAATTTAATGCCAAGAGATCGGATGCCGTCTATGGGAAAGGTCTCGACGAGAGGTTCAGAAAGCTACGATCGCTATCGTTGCGTGTACTCCCCGCTTAGTTGGGGAGAAAACCTCGGCTCGGAAAAAAAAAAAAAAAAAAAAAAAACATCCCAGAGTATTTGTTAGCTTAAAAATTATTGATTACAGTATACGTACGGGTACACCCGACATCTTCGGGTTTGAAATTGTGCGTTACAGCGAACGCTGCATTCGTGAGATAATACCTATATTCTAGACCATGGGATTGGGTGATTGTGTATCAGGCTTGTACCTTACGTACGTACATTTCTTCTGATAAAAAGGGAGTTCGGGTGAGGAGGCGTACTACGATAAGGGGTTAGCACTTTTTTTTGCCTTATAAGGCAAATATTTATGACTGGCGGGGCGGGACTCCTCGACCGAGGGCACTACCCAACAGGGCATGCCTTATCGTTGAAATAAAGTTTGTGCTCACAATAGGTATCGTGATAGACGTTAGGTAGGCCCACTGGATTGTTTTTTTCGTTGGGGTAGGTTTTGTCGTTTCATCAAGGCTCCCTCCCGGGTACGGAAAATCAGACGAGCGTCAACCAGCCCGCAAGAGCAGCAGCAGGAGGCGCGCTTGGAGAGATGCTCCTGTATAGCTATATTATACATTAAAAAAATCGTTAGCGATAAGCCGTTCGCCGTTTTGCTCACTGGTTCATCCTCCTCCGCGCTCCGCGCCTACCGTGCCGTACGCTAATCGAAATTTCGCTACCACTTCGCGACCTTTCACTGTATCACTACTTCTGTACTATTGATACTCGTATATACTACTTTCACCACGTAGCGTTTCACTAGATGTTTCTCGGAACGTTCGTTTTAGAACTGACAGCAATACGTATGTATGGTATGATACGTACTACGTCGTACGTGGACACTGCTGCTTTGCAGTACCAGTCTCCATGAGTGTATTTACTGCGGCTGCTGTACTGGCTGTACTATTAATAATATTGTTTTTTTGTTTGTTTTTCCATCCCATATTTTATCTTCGCACTTCTACACTACTACTACTACTACTACTACTACTACTACTACTACTACTACTACTACTACTACTACTACTACTACTACTACTACTACTACTACTACTACTGCTACTACTATTAATGCTCGTTACCAGCATGCCTCTATCGCCTCCCCACTGCGGCATACTGCTATAATACCCTGTCTGTTTTTTACCATGAGAATGGTGAAGGAAATGCGTACTCCCCACTGCGGCGTACTGGTTTTTACCATGAGAATGGTGAAGGAAATGCGTAATCACATCCTCTATTAATCATTAAGTAGGAGTCCTTCTAACGCCCACTGGCAGCCACTACAAAGGTCTTGGTTTCGATTAATTGATGAACCACTACATACGTACGGCGACATTAATACTCTCTACCAGCATGCTTCTACCGGCTCCCTTACTGCGGCGTGCTGCTACCCTGTCTGGTGTTTACTATGAGAATGGTGAAGGAAATGCGTAATCACGTATTAATCATTCAACCGCAAGTAAGTATGCGTCCTTCTAACGCCCACTGGCAGCCACTACCTAGGTCTTGGTTTCGATTCATTGATCAACCACTGCATACCACTACATACTCGTACGGCAATATTAATGCTCTCTATCAGCATGCCTTTACCGTCTACCCACTGCGGCGTGCCGCTACTACCCTGTCTGGTGTTTCATATGAGAATGGTGAAGGAAATGCGTACTAACCATTCGACAGCAAGCAGGCGTCCTTCTAACGCGCATTGGCAGCCACTACTAAGGTCTTGGTTTCGATTCATTGATCAACCACTACATACCACTGCGAGTACTCGTACGGCAAAATTAATGCTCTCTACCAGCATGCCTCTACCGCCTCCACACTACGGCGTGCTGCTATACCCTGTCTGTTGTGTACTTGATAATGGTGAAGGAAATGTGTAATCGCGTCCTCTACATCATGGGTCATTCAACAGCAAGTAGGCGTCCTTCTAACGCCCACTAGAAGCCACTACCAAGGTCTTGGTTTCGATTTGTTGATCGGGCGGCGTCAGCCGCAAACCCCTTGTATATATATGATTTATGTCGCAGCTGGAACAGTCGCGTATGTACGTTGCTCAGGTATGCCTCCATCAAGCGGACAGTGACTACAAAGGTGGGACAGCCATGTGCTTCCCCGCACGAGCGCAGTTCAGGCGAAGGGAGCACAACAAGATCACCCCCTCCCCGCGGTTTGTGCCCATCGGTTGGTTGACCTCTGTCTAGCTGTGTGACCATCGTATTCCGTAGTTTGGAAATTCGGCTACGCATGCTTTTGGTTCGTGCCTGCTATGATTGTTGTTTCTACACACAAGCACGACTCGAGGAACTCAGCAGGTGCACGCGGAGAACCATCTGGAGAAAAATCAAGAGCATTTCGCGACAATATCAGCCATGTGGTTCGCGCGTTCGCACAGATACAGAGTCAGTGGGTATCACAAAATATAGTTAAAATACCGGTCAGAAATAAAGTAAAAACAGTCTTCCAGGTTATGAGCCTCGGCAATTATTGTACGGCAGTGACCGTATGGAGGGAGAATCTGACATGGTCCACAAACGCCGAGGGCATTTTTGTATAATACGTACACATCCGCATTATTTGATACGCTTCGGTAGTGATGGTGACGACACCCGAACGACTCTTCACAATTATGCCGGTTTCTTTATGCCCTGCACGGTGTAGGCTCTACCGGGCGCCACCCGACCCCCCTCGGCGCCGCACCCACGCCACGCCCGCCCCACGCATCAGTCCTCGGTGACTCCGCCGTAAGAACGGGCGCCACCGCGGAAATTGGCGAGCGGGGGGCGGGGCAAGGCGCCCTCCCGGGGTTGTTTCTCTTTGTCCCCGGGGTGGCGGAGCATCGTAAACAAAAAAATATCCAGCACGATAGAGGAACGAGCTTGGCATGAACCAACACACGTGCTGCTGTACCACATGGTGGGTGGGTGGGTGGGTGGGTGGGTGGGTGGGTGGGTTCATGGCTATGGGTGGTTGACATGTTTTTGCAGTTTGATTGCTGCTGCCTACGAACTCGGAACCACATATCTACTGAGTGTTGTTGTAATGCTATACTATGGTGTGTATGCGGATCGCTTGGTGGGTGTGCCCATGGATTGGTGAGTGCGTGCGCGGGTGGGTGGGTGGGTCGGTCGGTTGGTAGTTGATACTTGAGTGGCTGTTTTCTTGCTTGCCCTGTTCATTGTTTGTTTTGTGTAGCTTTGTCCGATACAAGGGCTCCGCACCGATGCCGGCATATCGTGTCAATTCGTGTTTTAGTACCACCTGGACCACTGGATTGCATGGGTTTCGAAGGTCATGGTTTCGAGCCCTGACATGTTGTGGGATTCTTTATTTTGAACCAAACCGACTGCAGAAAGCGCCTGGCGTGTGTATACACAATTCGACGCGAGTAGACGGGGGAAGAAAATGCTGAATTGGTGTATTGAGAAGTCACATGCCGTTGTGAGGACGGGGGAGAACAGCCTGCTTTGTGACCCCGGATCTGAGTTACGACTATTACTGTAGCGATGAGGGAGGAGGAGAAAAAGGGCGACGAAAATAAAAGGAACGGAAACAAAACAAAACAAAAAAAAAACATCAATATTATGTTTGAGCTCGTTCGTGTCAAGATGTTAATCCGTTGGGCTACTGGTAAAAGGTCAACCAATCACCTACCCTATCTACGCCCGGATATACCGGTCGATGCGTGTGACCAACACGCGGTTGCTATTCATGGGGGTGCAGAAGTAGTAAAAAAAAACAGATTCTACATGAGGAAATTCGCTTTTCTTTAAAACGCGTTTGTATGGTGGTCGTGAGATTCGAACTCACGACTGTAATAGTATGGGCTTGGAAGGTCGGTAATTACCTCAATTATAGGGAATTGGTGCGTTTTCGTATTTGTTGGATGGCGTTCGTATTCGGGGTATTTTCAAGATCGGAAGGGACATGAGGCCCTTCCGACCAGATGTCATCAGTCTCTGGGAAATAATAAAAACTGTTTTTCTTCTACGCTTGATTCTACGAGAAAGTGAGTAACACCAAGGACACTTAACAGACAAACATGCAAGGGGATACTCTGTGTCTCACCCAGTCTTATTACAACATGGCATCGACGGCATTAGCCTAGCAACTTAGAGGTGTGGGAGTGGATTTTGAGGAGCCGCATCTTCGACTCATATTCTAGTTCGTGGAAAAGGGATTTCCCCGAATTTCCTATATTTCTGCATATATGGCTCATCAGGGTGGGCTAGTGTAATAGTACGGGATTGGAAGGCCGGTAATTACCTCAATTATAGGTAATTGGTCCGTTTTCGTATTAGTTGGATGGCATTCGTATTCGGGATATTTATAAGATCGGAAGGGACATGAGACCCTTCCGACCAGATGTCATCAGGATCTGGAAAATATGAAAAGCTGCTTCTCTTCTACGCTTGATTCTACGTGAAAGTGAGTAACACCAAGGACACTTAATAGACAAACATGCAAGGGGATACTCTGTGTCTCACCCAGTCTTATTATACGACCACTACAACCCATGTCCTGCCGTCGACGCCACTTGTTAAGGTAAAATTTGGGACACCGGAGTATCCCTCGCCAGGTTTGCCTATTGAACAGGTACTCGTTGGTACTCACGTGTGATGTTTATAGAAGAAGAGCAGCTTTATTCCTTTTCGCACGATGGAAGACTGAAAGGCTGGAGGCTCAGGTTGCCTCGCCTGCGAAACCCCTGGTTTCCATCTAAGATATACCTTCTAAGTACTCCAAATACGATCCCAATACCTGTTACCAGGTATATACCGGCATTTCCCCACCAGTCCAGCAGTACCATAACGCTCGTATGTCCATCTCCTTTGAGTGTTCAGAACCAGGCCGTGTATCCAGCCTTTCTTTGTTATAGTACACATATACGTACCCCTGATAGTGCGGTCTTAGATGGAGATTCAATGGGTTTCAGGATCAAATGTATCGCTCGTTATCCCGATGCAGATATACTGAATCACCCGCGCTGGGTCAACCAATTAAATTTACTCCTGGTAGTGTCGTCAAGGGTTACACTTATAGGTTTCCGGCACGTGGTGCGCGGGCCACCGGAGGCAAAAATTTAGACAATATATATCCGTAAGTACGCGCGATCGAAGTATTACACTCAGCTAGCAAAGATGAGTTTCGACGAAATCCTCGAGCTCACAGCTGTTGTTTTTGTTGTTGTTGTTGTTGTTTTTTTAATATATATACACTGTATATATATGTGCATAAATCTTGCGTCTTTATACGCATCTTTTACCCTCTAGTAGGCGGGCATCGGGCTCCTTTAACTACAATACACTGGTACGAAGGCAAAAACAAGCAAGCAAGCAAGCAAGCAAGCAAGCAAGCAAGCAAGCAAGCAAGCAAGCAAGCAAGCAAGCAAGCAAGCAAGCAAGCAAGCAAGCAAGCAAGCAAGCAAGCAAACAAGCAAGCAAGCAAGCAAGCAAGCAAGCAAGCAAGCAAGCAAACAAACAAACAAACAAACAAACAAACAAACAAACAAACAAACAAACAAACGAAAACGAAGCGAAACGGACCCAATTTCTTTTTCGCCTACTGTACGGCGAAGAAGACCGAAAAAAACAAACAAACAAACACGTATCATACGTACGCGTAGTACGGAAAAAAATAAACCCCAAAAAAAACTCCTTCGGCGAAGAGGGAAAATGGGCCGCATAATTGTTTTTGCCCCTGCGGCGAAAACAAAAGCGCGGCACCAAAATACTAAGGTGCAGCAAGCCGCACATTGATTCCAGCATATATATGGTGCGCTAAGCGGAATCCTCGCGAAAAAAGGCGAGCCAGCGCACCGCCGCTACGCCTTACGTACACCCCTGGTGTGGTTTTGGATGGAGATTTCATGGGCTTTCGACGATTGTAAATACATATGCATGTGAATGGTATTGCTGAAATAAGAGCTACACATTAACAGATGGCAAATTTAATAATAAATTGACATTATATTACTTTTAGATGAATGCCCGAGGGCGTTCCGTGGGAAGTACCATATGCCACCAACCATTGCGTCAGGGTTAGCCCATAGAGGTGGGCACCGGTAAAGAAAGAACCGGTTTAAACCGGTTTTTGGAAACCCAGCAGGCGTGTACGAGTAGACGGTTTTTGAAAAAAAAAACGCGTTTTTTTTCGCCGGTTTAAACCGGTTAACCGAAAACCGGATAAAACCGGAAACACCGGATAAAACCGGAAAACCGGTAGCACCGGACAAATTCTTCACGGATTCTCTACCGAATAAAACCATCACCAGTACTAATATTGTATAAGGGCCATTCCTAACGACCGAAACAAATCACGATTCGTGAGGTTTTTGTCGTGAATCGTGATTTTTTTTGTCATGATTCACGACAAAAACCTCACGATTCATGACGCCAAATTTTTTACAATTTCCTTAAAAAAAACAAAATCACGATTCATGACATTAGTTGTGGCTCAAAATACGCCTGATCAAGGCACTACGTAACCCACCCGACACCAACGGTATCCGATCTGCTTCGTACGCCGATTGTGGACAACGAGCGGCTGCCTAAAGACAATGATGGGTGCGGGCTAACGAGCACGCTGTGGCCTCGAAATATCGAGGAGGAGGAGACACAGCGTGAAGACAAAGCAAAAATAATTTGAAAATCTCATGGGCCAGGCAGAGCAGACGACATGTCCGCGAGATTGGAACCTCGCGCGGACCTGGCCTGGCCGACGGCGCGTGAGGTTGGACTATCACAGACCGTGTCGGGCCTCTGCCCATGGTTTGAATCACGGACCGGGCCGGGCGCGGTCGGCCCGGCACGGCCTGGCCGTGACCTACCTGCGAGAGTTGGCCCCACCCTCAAATACCGTAGGATTTGAAAATATCGGAGTTTTGACAATTTTAAAATATCACGAAACGTGACGAAAAAGGCCCTATTTTCGTTAGTAAAGAAATATCACGAATCGTGATATTTTGTCATGCCAAAACGTCACGAATCGTGACATTTTGTTATGCCAAAACGTCACGAATCGTGATTTTTTTTTGTTGCTAGGGACGGCCCTAGTATCATACCAGTACGAGGTATCTATGAATGCATGAAAGCCATACCGTTACCTCTACGTATTTAGCAACTTCGTTGCGTACAAAAAATGCCAGGATATATATCTACTGCTGTACTGGTGGTGCGGGTGTAGATTGTAGACCCCTCTAAACCTTCCGTCGCAACGCATTTCGAATAGCATGCGCGATCGAAGTATCACACCAAGCTTGCAAATACCTGGTATTAATTTTGAGGCTAAACGACATGACATCTCACCCCTGAGGTGGTGACGAGGAGACAATTCAACAATACTACACCAACATCTTGTCGCCGCATTTTATGTCGTCCGGCAAACATGCACGAGTGATGCGCGCGGGTCAAGCCTTGGCCTGGATTAGGGTTGGGATTAGGGTGGACTTTTGGGTTGGGTCGACTTCTCGTGATTTTATTTGTAAAAACAAAAACGTGTGCTATTTGATATACGAGACCCCGGTAAAGGCGCCTCAGCCCGACTTGCCACACGGAAGGGCCCGAACCTATACGTACCCTATCCATACGTACTTTCCCACTCAGATTTTTTTGAGCCTGTCTGTACTGCTGTGACCACGGCCTCGCGATTTTGGCGATGAGTTACTGCTGTATTTACGGGGGCCTTACGTATAGTAAATAGGGACCTACGGTACACAGACAAAAACCTATTTATTTACTTATTTTCACTAACAACATTTGGTCCTGTTTACTATGGTACCCCGAAATAGTGTTAATAGTGTGAGAACAACAATCAGCAACTATTAATTAGAGATGGGCACCGGATGGCATATTCGAAAAACCGAAAACCGGATAGGAGGCGTTATTCTCAAAAATAAAAAACGGTTTAACCGTTTTTTTTCAGCCGGTTTTAACCGGTTAACCGAAAACCGGTTTAACCGGTTTTGATGCGGTAAAGCATCCATAATATTGAAAACCATAGGTGGTTTTAATTTTATTCGCACCCTTGTTGCGCACTCCCCAAGTGTGAAGGTAACACCCTCATCAGAGGACACAGGAATGTCGATGCTGGCCAGGGCACGCTTCTCCTTGGTAAAGTTCTTCTTGTTGCCTATCTCATGGTGAACCTCGATAGGGTAGGAGAACGGAGTACGAAGGCAGGGCTCAGCCAAGTACCACAGGCTGATCGCACTATCTGTATCTCCATACATGTACGATCTACGGAGACGTTTCCGTTTCTAGCACGTCACGTGATCTCACACGCGTTCGTACGCATTTGTCTATCTATACTACTCGTAAAAAATACGTATTGCACCTCCTCATAGTTACGTGATACCATCACATTAGCCCACCCTGAATAGTCGTACATGCAGACCCCACGACGATCAAGTGGTCATATATATTATCCCAGAAATCGGAAGGGGGGTCGAAGTTGCGGCTACGAGTATTCGAAACAAATAAGTGAGGACATAAATCTTGCCCGCCTCATCATGAGGCTTCAACGCCTCACGCGCGAGACAAACACGCCATACGATAATAAAAGGCTTCGATATGCCAACATCAAGCGGGTTACGATGAAGACGAAATCCATGTAACTGTAAGCTAACCGTGGCGCGAAGGTGCCGAAATAAAACGAAATCCAAAAAGACGGAAGCTGGAAGGAAAACACAAATAAACAGAAAACAATGCACGCTGCGATGCAAAAAGCCAACGGACTTGAAGAGGCTACGTAGCGTGGAGCCAGTGGTCGAGAAAATATGTAACAACAACAGATGCCCCATCACACAACAAGTGCGTGGATGTTGGTTCTGTTCGCAACTGTGCCTCTTCGAGATGGAATAGTGATGTTGATCATCCAGATATATTATATATATATATATATATGTTGTATTACCTGGTACTATTTCTTGGAAAAGCGTCACGTCGATTGTCAGCGAAACCACTACAACCAGACCCGCACAATGCATGCTCCCGAAACTGCACAAACCACCATCAGGGCTATAGCGTCGTGTGACGAGTACAAGCAACAGTCGCCCTGCTCGTTAGTCTACCTGACACGACTTAAACCTTCTGCAAAATAAAAACTTCCTGACCTGCATACTGTAAACGAAGGCACGAGCCGGTGGGTAAAAGGGATGTACAAGGGGAAAAACACCTACGTCGTATTCATAGCTGTGAACAAGATTTTTGTCCGGAAGGCCGTTGAGTGTGAACGCTCCCGCGAGTTGATTTTTTTTTTTTTTCCATCCCATTCATTATCTTCGCACTTCCGTCTTTCTCCCTCCTTAGTCGTAACTCAGATCCGGGGTCACAAAGTAGGCTCCTCTCCCTCCCCCCCCACTACGGTTCTTGCCTTGGTTTTTATCGCGAGAAGATTTCAGCACTTTCTTCCCTCGTCAACTTTCGTCGGATTTTGCTTACCCACGCTATAATATGCGCTCTCGACAGTCGGTGTCATTTGATAATAAAAACCTCCATGGGGAGAATCGAACCCTCGACATCCCGCCCTACAGGCTTCGTGGCTACCAGTTAGACCACCGGGGCGACCGGCTAGAACTGGAGAGTAATATTGTGACAAATTAAGTAAAAAAACAGCTGCATTTCGAAAATGCTCCAACCGTTTAAATACTCAACACATTTCATAGTGCAAATACTGCTTCAAGAAAATATACCGGCAGAAACTATGCCAATCACCCTCGGAATGTTTCCACCTCTTGGCTCAGTGGTGGTGTGTGTTGGGCAGTGTTGGGTTTGCTGGGAGAGGGGAGAGGGGAGAGAGGAGGGGGTTGTGCCGCAGTGCATCCACCGACTTTACCTCCCTCTCCCCACGCCCATGCACTGCTGCTGTGCCTTGTTCATTGCTGCAGATATAGAGTAGGCACAATAGACGTTATCAACCAGATGTGACGTTGTCACGTTTACTGGCACGTTTTACGTGGTGTAGATGGGTTATTATCCAGTTTTCCGGTTCAACCGGTTAAACTAACCGGTTAAACCGGTGTTTTTATCCAGTTTAATCGGTTAACCGGGTTAACCGGAGCTCTAAAACTGCCAGTTGTTGTTTTGAAAAACGGAGTAATCACGCACGCCTGCTGGGTTTCCAAGAACCGCGGTGAACCGTTTTTTTTTTTCTATCCCGGCGGTGCCCATCTCTACTCTTGGCTCATGTTGGAGTGGTGGTGTGTTGGACTTGCGAGCAGAGATGGGTGGTGTGTGTTTGGTGTGTGCGAGTGTTGGGTAGTGTTGGATGTGCGGGGAGAGGGGAGGGGGTTGTGCCGCAGTGGATCCACCGACTTTCAGGCTGCCACCTCTCTTCCCACGCCCACGTATGGTCGCCTTCTCCATTGCTGCAGTAGTAGTTGATACGTTCTAGAGCAGGCCGGTCGCCCCGGTAGTGTAGTGGTCAGCTTCAAAGACTACTACCATTGGTACCCAGGATCGAATCCCACCGTGGTGAGAGATTTTGTCTTTATTTGAAAAAATAAAAAGGAACCAATTGCTGAGAGCGCCTTCGTGGCGTGGGTAGGCGGAATCCGACGCAAGTCGACGAGGGAAGAAAGTGCTGAAACCTTCTCGCGATAAAAATGCAAGGCAAGAACCGTAGTGGGGGGGGAGGGAGAAGAGCCTACTTTGTGACCCCGGATCTGAGTTACGTCCAGGAAGGAGAGAGAAAGGAAGGGCGAAGATAATAAATGGGATGGACAAAAAAAAAAGAGTAGGCACAATAGACGCCAGCGTCGACGTTGTCACGTTCACTGGCACGTTTTACTCGTAGTGTAGACGGGTTATCCAGTTTTTCGGTTTAACCGGTTAACCGGTTAAACCGGTGTTTTTATCCGGTTCAACCGGTTAACCGGTTAATTAACCGGATATCAGAAACCACCAAGTTTTATTTTGAAAAATCGACTAATCACACACCCCTTCAGAACTGCAACCACTTTTTTGGGACAAAAATACTTGGAATTAGTGTGGTCTCATTTTTGGAGTAGTAAAAGGTTTTTTCTCTATCCGGTGCCCATCTCTACTATTAATATTACAACTCTGATATGTTGTTGTTGTTGTCTTCACATTAAAAACCGTGCCGGTCTCTCTATCCAGTACCTCCATCTGTCCGTACTAATCCAACACTTGACACGGTATGCCTCGTATAAATATACAAAGTGCATGCACACATTTTATATACGTCGTATACACGGTACACGGACAAACAAGCAGCACGAGTATATCCACAGAATTGAACACGCAGAAGCTAACGTGCCGGTATTACTGCCTGCAGTATTACATGCCTGGTAACTGGTACATACCAGGTTCGTACTAATACAGTATATACATCAGTACGTACTACAGCAGTACATATTATATAGTACATTAGTCTCGAGTTTTGGTTTGTTTGGTTGTTTTTCATCCCTTTTAATATCTTTGCCCTTCCTTTCTCTCTCCTTCCTAGTCGTAACTCAGATCTTGGGTCACAAAGTAGGCTCCTTTCCCTCCTCCCCCACTACGTACGATTCGTGCCTTGCATTTTTATCGCGAGAAGACTTCAGCTTTTTCTTCCCTTGTCGACTCGCATCGAATTGTCTATGTACGAGTATAAATATCACAACAAGCAGCAGCAGTACAACAGCAGTACACAGGTATTTCCCGAACTAAAAACAACAAAACGAAAACTGCAAGTGAGTGCGTTCGACGCGGCTGTCAGCCCAGACGAGACAACTCTCGCTGTGTACATACCAGGTGGCGGGTACACCCTCCGGCGATGATAACCCTGCTGCTGCTGCTGCTGCTGCTGCTGCTGCTGCTTCTGCTGCCGAGCGAAGGATGATAAGTTGTTGTGGTTGTAGACCCGACGACCCGGGAGCTCCTCGTCATCCCGTCCATCTTCCCGTTCCTTCAGCGGAGTCGCAATCCACGGCCCGGTTCTATGGGTGATGACCTTTTTTTGGTGGGTGGGCCTTTTTTTGGTGGGTGGGTCATCACCCATAGGCCCGGTTCACGAGCGCGTGTACCGCACCATCCATCATGGTTGACAATGATGGCAACCAACCGGAAAATTGAAGCTTGAAGCTTTTGCCATTCACAATTACTGTAGGATACGACGTATTGGTTGCTATCATCCTATCATACAGGTGAAGACGACCACTGCTGCTTGTTGTGGTCACAGAACATGGGCTACGTCGTACGGCTATGAGTACCTAATGGGGGATGGCGGGACGACCCTATTTACTAAAATCCCCCATAGATGGCGACATCACCCATTGCGTACTCGTAGCAGTCAGCAGCAGTGGCCAATTCTTCTGTCTGCTACTGGCTGAATGTACTGCTGCCTGCTGCTTTGTAGTCCATGTACCGCGCGATGGTCCCAGTTCCCAGTCCCTCAGCCCCCCAGTCCCCAGTCCCCAGTCTCCAGTCCTCTCCAACTATGCTAGAAGACCGTTCACTTTGGACGTGTCAAGGGATATTTCGGCATTATCATACTATGTTTAAACTTGGTGGGCGGTCAGTCAAGGAGTCAAACCGCCGTCTCCTACTTGTAGCGTCCTTGCCCGCCGCCCTGTGTAAAAATGCGGCGGAATCAATGAAATGCGGCGGAATCAGTCCTGTTTTCTGTCTTGCTTTTGCTTGCTTTGCAGGGTGCTGGATACTCGGATACTGTTGGGTTACTGGACATTGGGCACCGCCGGATGCTGGATCGGTCCCGGCTGTAACCTGTGTAGCTACCGCGCGCTCGAACTGCATCTTGAGACGCTATTTATCACGAGTTTGTCGAACGTGACAGTGGCTCTTTTTGGTGTTGGCATTATTTATCACGAGTTTGTTGAACGTGACACGTGACATGTGGACATGTTTTTTTTTATTCGGCGTCGGCACTACCGGTTGTATCTGCTATATATATGTGCCTGTTGTAGCAGGATCTGACCTGAAGGACTCGCAGCAGCAGCAGCAGCAGCAGCAGCAGCCGCAAGCAGCAGCAGCAACAGCAGCAACAGCGGCCAAGGTGGAGGCAGAGCGTGGAACAAGCCGACGACCCGTGCGCACACCACACACTCTGGCCACGACAACAATCCAGCCCGCAACACACACGCCTTACTTACTACGTACGTAGTGAATGGAATACCATGATGAGCCGGTTAGACTCTCGCGGACACAAGCACAGCAGTATCGCCGTGCACAACACATACAAAATGCGACGAGTACACCTCGTATCATGCTAAAGCCACCGTGATGCGGCTTTGCCACAACCCAAGCCAAAGATGTCGGGGAGACAGGACTTTCAACCCTTGACAGACAGCAGCTTTGCCTTGACATGCCGTGACTGACACTAAACTACTAGGTTTTAGGGTCGAACACTTCGGCCCTACACGCTTGACAACGCATGTTTTGCCTTGCTTGACATGTCTCCCGACTTCCGACATCTTTGACCCAAGCATAGACGGCATCTGGTGGTACTTTTATTGCCGGCGAGCAGCTGAAACAACTCAACTGAGTTGACTTGACGTTTGACACAACCCAAGCATAGTCGGCATCTATCTGGTGGCACTTTTTTATTGCCGGCGGGCAACTGAAAAAACTCAACTGAGTTCACGTGACGTCGGCGACTGATTGATGATGCTTTTGCTCCTCCAATAAATAGGCTACTATATGCCGACTATGCTGCTGCACGTAACGTCGTACTGACATCCAAAAATGTTATTTCTGGATATCAACAGCACAGCAGTAGTACGAGTAGTACAGATAGATATTTTTGGATATCAATATGTACGACTTACAGCTTGTTCGTCTCAAAACAGAGAAACTCGTTCCATGCTTTAACTTCCTCCCAGCTCCGCGTCGTTCGCTCGAAATACCTCGTTGAAAATAGGAAATAAACGGGTGTAACCATTATTGAAACGATACATACACCCAAAACATCAACATATATATAGGGTTTGGCATGGAAAAGCGACATTATTACTGGTCATCGATTTTCGATTTCTCGACGAATTTCAGTGCGAATTTTGCTTTTTTTCCGCATCCGAGAGTAGATTTTGCCATACCTGGTAGTATATATATGCGTCATTATTATTTTTATTTAGAAGGAGGCGTGCTACGAAAGGGGTACATAGCAGTATTGGGTTAAAACATATTTTCTGAAAATAAATTATGGGGCTGCTTAATCCGAAATCGTCGGAAGTGCTGTTTTTTTCTTTGCTATATATGTGCGTTTTTTTGTTAACCTAGGCAAGGGGATTGTTCATCGGGTAGCACTTTCACTTTTTTTGTTTTAATCCAAAATCAGTTTCTGGGTGACTTACTATTAGTGTAGAGATCGTTAAGGGAGGGGCCTCAGGGAAAAATTGGCTACCCTCTACCTTGCTTGGCATGCGCCAATCGTTATTTTTTTTTTTCTTCTTCTTAGTTTCTGGTCTGGCTTGTGTTGCTGTGTTGTCGTATATACCCGGTACGTTGGCATTTCACGAATTTGTGATTTATTTTTTTTTTGGTTTTCTCTGTCTCACAAATAGTCTGTGACCACATAGTTTGTATGCAGGTGATAGGATTCTGGATGATCTTTTCGATGTGGATGGTGTGATTGGAACGAGCGCTGCTACAGATTGTGAAGAGAGGGGCCTCTATAAGTGGGTACAGGGATGTCGGTGCTGGCGAGGGCACGGTTCTCCTTGGTAAAGTTATTCTTGTTGCCTATCTCGATGGACGGCTCTATAGAGAACGCGAGCAGAGTGAGAAGGGCGGGGTCAGGGCCAGCCAAGTACCGAGCTGATCCCACGATTCCCATAAACGATTTTATCTTCATACATGTATCATACGATCTACGGAGGAGACATTTCCATCACAACTATAGCACGTCACTATATCTCATACGCAAAGTACGTATCTGCCTATCTTCTCATACTGGTACGTATTGCACCATCTTATAGGTACGTGATACCATCACATTAGCCCACCCTGAATAGTCGTGGATAGATGCAGATCACACGATCAAAGGATGATAACCTTTATCACCCCAGAAATCGGAGAGAGAGGTCGAAGGTGTGTGTGTTCTTCGCATTAAACCGTCCTTTCTATATACCCGTCGACACCCAGCACACCCAGTCAGTATCCGTGCCGATTCTTTATCCTAGAGAGATACCAGTTTTTCTGTGGTCACGAAAAAGTGCGGCTATTCGAAACAACATAAATGAGGCCTTACATATTCCCCACGCATCGCAGTTAGGCTTCGACGCCCCACGCGTGGGACAAACGCGCCAAACCAGAACAAAAAACTACGGTATGCTTACGGCAAGCGGGCTGCAACGCACGACGAAGAAGAAAGTCAAGTCAGCGAACCGGGGCGCGAAACAGAGGTGTATCGAAACAAAAAACGGAACCCCAAAGACGGAGGAGGCGGAAAGGAAAAGACAAAGAAAGAGAAAACGCGCGCACGCTGCGACGCATCAAACAAAGCAAGTTTCTGAACTTTTGGACTCGAAAAGGCTACGTAGTGTGAGGTCATTGGTTGGTCGGGCCAAAGGAGAAACAACATACTTCGTATTATATATATATATGCCGACCGAAAGAAAAGGCGCAAGGGTGCGAAAAAAAACCCCGACGGCTGAAGGCGGTACGATCACAACATATGAAAAATACCTCCTCATGTAGAGCTTACAGTACATACATACATGGCTCCCACAAAAAAGGAGAGAGCAAAAAATATGCCGGGGTTCTAGTTAATTAAGCAAGCGCCAACCATGCTTCGGAGCCATTTACGCGAAACCGTATATACGTCCACGCCAGTCGCTCCTGCAGCGCGCGGCATTAACGCTTGATTGGCATGTTGGTGCTATGATACGCCCTCTCTCTGTTGATTAGGACCCAGGGCGCACGACGGAACTTACGCAGGCGGACGGGGTTGAGTTGATTTAGCATGCACTCCTCGACGTAGGCATGGAACACGAATATTATCATCGTAGCTCCAGCAGCGAGTGCATAATAACGTAGAGTGGTAGAATACAGTAGCATGAAACACCGAGGCATGGCAGAAAGTCATCATGCGAATCCCGCCATCCCAATATCCCGCTATCACACATCTCAATACAGATTGAACTCCAAAAACAATGTATCTAACCGTCGCCGGCGTAAGTATCCAAAATGCAAGCACAAGCAACGCCCTCTTTACCGCCGTCGCGTTCAGCACGACGAAACGGGGCGACGAGCTCACCAGGACGCTCATACAACGCATGTTACGACTGACTGCCTAACCGCAGCGAGCGGTCTTATGTTTAACTTTCAGTGGGGGGGGGTAGCACGTCGCGAAACTGTTCAGATTACCTCATCGCAGTTCCGTACGGAGGAGACTGTCTATGTAGCAACTTGCCCGGTTCGAGCGGTAGATCAGTTCATAGAAGTAGGAAGCCACGCCGGATGGGACATGTCGAAAGGGTATGTGTTTCCTGCAATCTCGCAATGAGGAGAAACTAGCTGTGGTGAGAGAGGCTCGGGTCCTATTTCAGCAAAGCAGAAGAAGAAGATGACAGCTTTATCCTTGTTGAGAAGTATGTGCCAAGGGAGGGGCGAGAGGTACAAGCTTTCTCGTTGCCTTATTTTAGGGCAGGCGGAGACGTATCCCGCGTGCCCTAGCAGGAGAGAGTCGTTGGCGACCATTATGCAGAAGGTATATATATATATTCATGGAATGCATGCATACCTGGTCGATACGTATAGTAGGGCGTAAATATGTACTGAGGTACACCACATAATATCATATATATATCTATATACCAGGTGTAAGATGTAAGACATAATAACAGGTCGCATTGATCCTTCATTTACCATCTGACAATCACAATCAATGTATACAGGCAGCGCCTGTTCTAATCATACCATCCACATATTATGTATACCACAAAGTTTGAGGACATACAAAAACCCCTAAAAAGTACGCGCGATCGAAGTATCACACACAGCTTGCAACGATGAGTTTCGACCAAATCCTCAATCTCACAGCTGTTTTTAAAAACAAAATAAATACGTATCCCACAAGGTATGCACGAGCTGGTTCAAGCATATTATTATGTATCGCCCCAAATTTTAAATTTCGTCAGCGACGAATTGCCGCATGCATGCAATATCAACTCAAATTTTACATGATATTAATATTTAGTAACTGGCCGCCATGAACAGTGAAAGGATACGAAGGCGGTTAGGTACCGATTCTTATATGCACATAGGACTGGCGTTACCGCTCGCTGTAAAATTTGTCCCGACCAACCACCAGCCTTCAGAGAGAGGTCAATAATACTCAGGCGTTTCCATAGATAGGAAGACTACATCTTGGCGTGCGTTATGTGCAGGTGCACCCTGCAAGTTTTTTTGTGCAGGCTGTGTTTGGCGAATGTCATCCTTGCCCGTTGACCCAGACCAAGCCAACCCCAGACACACCCCTAACCCTAACCCTAACCCCAACCCGAACCCGAACCCGAACCCCAACCGCTTGGGGAGCACGAGGTGGGCAGGGGCAGCCACGCGGCTCCGCCGCGTGTTTTGATGGCGTTTTTCCAAAAAAAAAACATGCGGCCCAAAAGGCCGGCCTCACCCATTAAAACCGGCATCCTGCACAAAAAAGTTTGGCAGGATGCATCTGCACATAGTACGCGTCCTACATCTTGTTTCCCATTTTTCTGAACAACCGGCCGCTTCCACGTGGCCCAAGGCATGTAACGTTGTGTTCACGCAAATATCCGCAAGAACTGACTGCCTAGGATCAATATTATTACGTCACATTTACAATAATATTAAGTCATACCTGGTATATATTTAACGCCCACAATCGAATCTATACTGAAACTAAGTGATTACGAGGCGATGCGTGACGAATGAGTGTGAGTGTGTGTTTTTTTTTGCCGACAGTTTGGGACCCAAATCCCCCAAACTCCCCCCCAAAAGACAAAATTTGGCGAAAAATATAAGTAAAACAACCAAACTTCAGGCAGCAGTTCTGAAGGGGCTCATAGAACTCGTGGTGTGTGTGCCAAATTTCGGAGTGTATCTCCCCAAAACGACATGGACATTTTGGTCTCTTGAGGAACTTGTGGCGGTAAGCTTGAACCACCAAACTTGTGTAGTACCTCTGGCATGATGTCATACGTATTATATATTGAGATATACCACGTAGTATTCGTTAATATTTCATATTATATACTTCGGTATTCACTACTGTAACTTTTCCAAAACGGCTCATTTTGGTGCAATTTTTGTCAGACTTGGAGTTTTGTTTTTCGTTTGTTTTCGGGTGGGTCTGGGTGGGTTGTCCCGGTTGTCCCTATTAATAGTTTACTTGAATTTTTAATAGTGATAATGAAGGATGATTTTCTTTCTCGATCCCTCTTTTCTCTTTTTTTATTTCTTTGTGCGAGCACGAATTAACATTACAGCCAGTATTAAATAGGTGACATCTATACGCGTATATCATATCAGGTACCAGGTACATAATATAAATATTATTACTTACGTAATACATACGTAATAAGTGTTATTCGTGAATGGCTACTATTAATACGTATAATACGTATACTCGTATATATGCACTTACTCGTATGATATAAATACGAAGAAAAACTATAATGAAGAAAGAAGAATCTGCTGGATGGACCACAAGCAAATGAAATCCCTACGAATCATTAGCCTAATATAATACGTATACAAAGATGCTGATGAATCATCAATACGGATGGCACGCAATAAGGGAAGCTACTATAGTTTGTTGGTTGCTGTCCAGCCTCCTTAAAGAACCCAATAATGAATGAATGGCAAAAGCTTTCAAAGCTTCGGTTCCGATTGCCATCGCCAACCATGTGATGGACTGCGAGATACCGTGACCTGCTCTCCTCTGCCGTGTGAACCAACCGCGATCGATTGCGATTTCATGAATCGAACGGGAGAATGTGTGTGTGTGTGTGTGTTCTTCACATTAAACCTTCCTAATGTGGACGGGATGACGAGAGCAAGACTCTGACTGCTCGGGGGAGTCTGCTGGGTTCGGCGGTTCGTCAACTATTATACACAACGTGTCGTGCTTTCGGCAGCGGCAGCAGCAGAAGACGCATCGTCGGAGAGAGTGCGGACAAACGAACGCGTTGGTGCATCACGCCACCTGTCTGGTGAGTACACAACAATAGATTGAAGGAGTCGCTTCAGCGGGCAGTTTTGGGTTTTTTCGGACATACATTCGTACCACCAGTCAGTATATATACGAGATGTTTTCAATCAAAGCTCCCGTGACTCCAATAAAATATACCAGGTATCTGATATTACATCATCATGAGTACCTGGTACTACTTCGTTTTGTACTCTGCTCTGTACTACTACTATACATACCGCTATGTCCATAAATATTAGCACTTTTTGTACAGCAATATTGAATTAAAACGGTGCTTATATTTATGGACAGAGTGGTATATTATTAGTGGCATCGCAACGTGGTGTGTACTCGTACATAGCTCCTTCGTGCTCTCAACTCTCCTTTGGTGTGCGTTGTGCATGTGATGTATGTATGATATCATATCAGAGATGTTGAATATCGCCAAACCGAGCGCTCGGTCACAGGACAGAGGCCCCTCAAAGGCTCTGGAATGGAAGAGACTACGAACGATACTCGTACTCGTACTGCTGCCTTGCTACCTGTGTGGGCCTCTCTCTTTGTGGGCAGTCAGAGTCCGTACACACTCAAGAAGAGCAATTAATTATACGTACATCAAGCAGTACAGCAGTAGTATACGAACAAGTGTGCGAGTGCATAATACAGCCGCAGGTATTTACACGGTCGCTCTCGTCTCAAGCAGCAAGACTCTATAGAATACGTGGCATACATAACCTGCTGTGCTGCTGCTACTGCTGCTGCTGCTATTTAATACCTCTGGTATGATAGGGTTTTCACACTCACTCGCAACTCGTACTCGTAACCAACCTGGAAAATACGAAAATACTACAATAGCGCGCGACATGCCCCTCATACTACAACAGGCAGTAGTATTAATATTCAGGCAGTAGTTATGGTCCCTCTATACGGTTGAGTAATGCCGGTTGCCCGCTTATATTATACGTTCGTCGGTGCAGTCGTACGGAGTACGAGTACGTATATAGTGTGCGGAGTACTCCTGTTGTGCTATTAATAGTTGCCGCTGCAGGTTCCGGTTGTTGTTGTTGTTGTTGTTGTTGTCGTTGTTCTCACATTTGAATTATTTAATAACTACTTATTGCAAAAATAGAGTCCGTGGTCGGTATTGTTGGCTGGTGGCGCATACCGCCACTACTACTATATTACGGGGGACCATATATATACATATATATATTTTTTTTTCCCATCCTATTCATTATCTTCGCACTTCCGCCTTTCTCCCTCCCTAGTCGTAACTCAGATCCGGGGTCGCAAAGTAGGCTCCTCTCCCTCCTCCCCCACTACGGTTCTTGCCTTGGTTTTTATCGCGAGAAGATTTCAGCACTTTCTTCCCTCGTCAACTTTCGTCGAATTTTTGTACGAGTAAATAGTAAATAGGACCTACGGTGCGCACAAAACCCTACCAGGTATGTATATGTTTACCCATTTTTACTAACAATATGTGGTCCTATTAACTATGGCCCCCCGTAATACTTAATAGGGGCCATCAAATCAATATCCGTACTCTGTACGTAAAAATGTACCTGTGATCTGTGATCTGTGATATGATGATATGATATATCCGTAAGTACGCGCGATCGAAGTATTACACTCAGATAGCAAAGATGAGCTTCGACGAAATCCTCGAGCTCACAGCTGTTGTTTTTTTTTTAATTTTTTAAATAATATACTATTACTAGTACTACAGCGAATACTCTTCCTCTGGCTATTCTCGCAGTCTTTTTGTTGTTGCGTGCAAAGCCCGCCACGCAGAATGTACATACGTAAATTTAGTATCAACCATTCAATCGATCGAACTCACAACTGACACGCCGAACTCACAGCTGACGCATTAAAATACTTTGATAGGGGCAAAGCCAAACATACAGCAGTTGTACCGTATATATACTCGTACGTATTAATAGTATCATATGATACGCGTGCCAGGTATGTACGTAACAGGTACGTATTATGTACTACTAATAGTGTAATATCAATATTAATAGTATAATAGTATGGGCTTGGAAAGCCGGTAATTACCTCAAGAGAGGTAATTAATTGGTCCGTTTGTCAGGTCGCGCAAAAAAATGCGATAACAGCTGATACCGCCAAAGAGTGCTCGGACTTGCTCCAACATATCATATATACGTCCTTGGGCATCGGCGTTTTGGTCAATGCAATCATTAAGGGTTCAAACCCTGGTTTGGGTTTGGAACAGAGTAGTGCATCATCAATATTGCGGAAGGCTATTATTAATACTTCTACGTCGTACTTATTATACTTTAGTACTACAGCCAGCAGTACTATTACTGCAGCTGCCGCCGTCGACGAGAACTTAAACACAGCAAAGCATTGGTTAGACGAGGAGTGCCGCCATCCATCATGTATGAGTGTGCTCCGGGCAGGGGGGAGGGGACGATACGGTCCCATCCCCCGATTACAAATCCTTCCATACATCTACAACTCTAATTACCCGGGAACGATAACGGACATCCCCATAATCGATACCGCCCCGCAAGGTGTGGAAACCCCACCCCCAACGGCTGATTGCTGATTTGGCTGGGGCTCATGGTTGACGTCAGCGGGGATGATAATTCCCCATCCCCGGATCATAATTCCTTCCATGCACCTTCAACTTCAACAACCCGGCGACAAAAACGGACATGCCCCGGGTCGATACCGACCCGCACGATGGTCCTCACATTTCCGTTTAGTGGCACATCACAGCATACAAGTACTACCATTCCAATTGCATACTAACTACTATGAGAAACGCAGAGCTAGCGCCACGACGGGTGGAGCCGTACCGCTAGTCGTACTAACACATTACAAACACCACCAAATTTAGATACAGTACGCAAAACGCATGCCCGCATCGATCCATACTCACTACAGTCAGGCCACATATCACTACTGTGGGGTACAAAAAATAAGATTAAATTGTTTTTGACGGGTCGACCCACGGGCCGGACCCGAGTGTCGAACCCGCGGGTCGAGATAAATGGTCTCGCAGGTTGGTGTGGCCTGACCTGCGCCATGAACCGTATCTCACGGATCAAGGCGGATCGGCTCGGGTCAGATCAGGAGGTGGTCAAAATCTCACTGGTCGGGTCGGGTAGGGTCGGGTCGGGTCGGATCAAGTGCTTTTCAAATCTCGCGGGTCGGGTCAGGGGGTTTTCAAGTATCACGGGTCGGGTTAGGTCGGGTCGGGTCGGGTCAGGAGGCTTCCAAAATCTCGCGGGTTGGGTAGGGGCCGACGCCAGCAGTGCCGAAGCCATCGCGAAATAGTAGAAGTGGTGCTTTGCTGGGGTGGTCGTAGATGTGCCGGGAAGGTGCAATGGTATATGCGCTGCGTAGCGCGGGCTTTGTGTGGTTTTATCGAGGTGGAGGTGCGCTGTGTGCTGTATAATGTGACGCGATCGCGAACTTCAAATAACAAATTAACAAAACCCCATCCGGTAAATCCGGAGGATAAGAAACAATTCAGGGAAACACTAAAAACAAAGGTTCGAAAACCAATTGGAGGCGTTGATTTACCTTCTCGTTGTTCCCGATATATGTTCCTACAGCCCGCTGCGATCGTGACAACCCCCAAAGACTCCTTAAGCTGCGCCCGGTATACTTCTAAGACGAATCTGAGACGTGCAACGCAACATAACGAGTAAGACGGGCCTCTCTCTGAAAAACGGATGAAGACAATTTTGAAGACACGTCTTAGAATATTGGGGCTATTATAGTCGACTCGTCGACTCTCCGTCTTACTGGGTTTCCATATATACGCATATGAAGGATTATTGAATGCGGGATATATCCTTTTTCGTTATTGGGCGGGGCCCTTCTGATCGGGGAGGGCTGATTTGGCTCGCTTGTGACGTAAGTCGACAAGTCGGCTGGCCATCAGTTGGCTCCGCCAGCCGACATCTCGACTAAAGCCAGTTAGTTGTCTAGCGAAACCCTACTGATTAGTTAGTAATCGTAAAATCCTGCTGACTCACAGCTCTACAAAACAAGTCTAAAGAACGTCTCTATGGAAGAAAAACAAGTACAAAATAACGCATGCGCCGCATTACCAGTGCGCTAGGGAGCGGTACTATCGTAGCGAACTACTGTGGTATACCATCCCTTGTAACTTGCAAACCAAATAATACCTGGAACATATCCATAATAAAAAAATCAAAGAAACAAAACTGAGTACGAAGAAGGCTCAAAGAAAGGAATATCAAATAATATATAGGTGGAACGAACACAAAAAAACGAATGTATGGTACACGTTCTTTGCTGCTGGCAGCTGTGCTCTGCTTAGAGTCGAGTGGCGTCAAATGGGACTCGCTCTTCAGCAAGGAGCTCGAGAAGCATTACACACCTCGCACAGATGATGATCTATCTATCTACAGGTAGATCATCTAGTTCCTCACCTGCCGTTGTGAGAGGGTGTGCAGGATCTGCACAGTACAGGTTCAACCGCGGAAACATGGGCTACAGTCGACCATGCAGATTATACGGCTACCACCCGGACAGACATGAGCTAGACCATACAAACTCGGAAATATATCTGCCTTAAAAGGATCTAAATCACCAAGTGGGAATCGATGATCTATCTGTCTGAGGTGTGAAACATTATGTGCCAAGCTCATAGTTGTTCGAGGAATTACACATACATATATAATATGTCCTCGTGTTTCTCGACCATGTCAGATTTCCCCTCAATACGGTCACTGCTGTACAGTATTACCGAGGCTCATAACCTGGAAGGATGTTTTTTTTTATTTCTGACCGATATTTAGGCTTACAGTTGCTCCTCAGTTGAGGGTTGTACTGTTGACAATATATTTTTATTTTGCCTCAAAACTGCTGCCCTTACCCTTACCGTAGCACAGCGCTGACCCGTGCCTCCCCCCCCCCCCATTGTCGTGCTATATATGGCAGGTTAGACGGCCCGCTATTCGGACGTGATCCTGCTAGCATCGCTAAAGAGTAATGTCGACTGTGGAAACGGCCGCTGCGGCCGCGGCGCCTCACACAGCAGTAGCCCCGGTTGAAAAACATACCTCCGACGATATCGGCTGCGTCGCGGTAATGTCGGGCTTCAGCGACATGGTCGCCTCGCTGCACAGCTCGATAGCGAACAGCGACAGCGACACCACCGACAATGAGCGCACGAGCAGCGTCGCCTCCGTGATCGGGAAGCTCAAGTTTATGGACAAGGCGTTGGTTGCCCTCAAAGCGCCCCCTACGCTGCAGAGCATCGAGCTCATGTCGGACATGGCTGAGCTCGCGCGGGCGTCCTTGCCCGAAGACACCAGGAAAGCCCTCGACGCCGTCGAGAGCGGCAGCGATGTCGCCATGGAGCTCGTGCGCCGTAATCTCACCCAGCTCCCAGCCTTGGCGAAAACGCTGTACAAAGCCACATCGGACGACCTCGAAGCCGACGAGGGGCTCTGCGCCCTCCACGCCGAGTTAGCCGCGGGCCTTGAGTTGTACGGGGCTTTGGTGTCCCACGGCGTTAACCCGCGCAAGCGACCCTGGGCCCAAACGCTGACGCAGCAATTTTCGTCCCTGACGGAGCTGAGGTGGCTGGCGTGGAGGCGCCTCATGCATGTTGTGGGCATGGGCATCGTGCTTGGGATTGAGGAAGCACCCGATGACGAAGGGGACGATGATGCCGAAGAGGTACGAGTAGCATTCGGGTGGCTGGACCTGCGTTGCTTGTTTTTTCTTGCTTGCTCTTGCTTGCTTTTGCTTGCTCTTGTTTGCTCTTGCTTGCTTTTGTTTCTGTTGTTAGCGTATGTTACGCTATTATCTAGTTTGTACGATGTGTACTGTGTGGGAAAGTCCTCTGCCTTGGCTTCACGCGGTGTGCTCGTTAGGCGCTATTTATGGATGCTTTTATCGATGTTGTCGGCGTATGCCACGTTTTTTTCTTTGCAGTAGTACCAGGTACTGTACCAGGCTATTGTTCTGGGGAACTCCCACTTCCTAGATTTCCAACGGTGTGATCGTTAGGCGCTATCAGTGGGGGAGTTTATCGATGTTTTGCTGGTGTTTGTGTCCCCCATCCCCTACGCCTTCTCGTCTGTTGTCCTCGTTCGCCAGCCGGCCCATTCGTGGTGCCTTTGCATGCCGTAACGCGCCTTAGCGTGCATCAGAACTGGGAGCATTGCTCTACAGGGTGGCAATAAACGAGAGTGCCCTGCTGGGCGAAGTGTTTTTACAGCGGACTCCACCTTTTTATCTATATGCACTAACGCCACAATCGTGACTACGCGCGCGCACGTGCGGCCTTCGAACTGCCTGGCCTGGCCGTTTCCAACCTTGCGGCGTACTATTGCCTGTGGTTGCACAGGAGACACCAAAAACCGAGGAGCAGAAAAAAGACGCCGAGTCTGCGGCGGCGGCGAAGAAGGTGCGTGCACTTCAAATGTACAACATGCATGCATCTTGTTAGGGTTGTGTGTGTGGCGTGGTCCTTTTAGCGAGATGCTTCGAAATATATAGCAACACTTGAGGGAATTATGTTAGAAAACAACTACGTAAGACCGTGCTACTATAGGTTTGGAGTTACACGTTTGAGCCGAAACATTTATCACTAGCTATTATTAATATTAATAGTACATTCTTCAACTGAGGAGCCACGGAGGATTTTTGGACTCGATGTCAACTTCTCAATGATATGTATAATATGTGTAATAAGTTTTTAACATAATATGTAGCCAATAAAATCGTTTATCGGTCTTAAGCTTACCTTTTTTCTCTCAAGCTCGGCGGTTGGGTGAGGTATACGTAGAGCTTAGCTCCTCAAGTGAGTGGAGCCTTAGAAAACAATAGGCGCGTCACGACGCCGCCAGTGCATTTCGGTGCGAGCAGCGACTGGTGTCAACGTGACGGAGCTTGGTTCTCCCCGAGGTGCACTTACAAGAGCGCATAGAACCATCAGGCACTTGTAAGAGCTCATAAATAGAACCATCAGCCGGTCTTCCGAAGGGCTGCGATTCGAAACATAAATGTTGTAGAACGCCCAACCTCACCCCAAGATTCCCGACGCCACCAGACCACTATGTGACACCGTATGCACATACCAGGTATACGGTACTCGTATTCCGACCGGCCCTTGCGATAGCCGTCAGGTCGAGCACGAGGGGGTACATATGTTTTGCGGTACCCTCACGTTGCATATCGTAGTGTGAAGACACAAAAAAAGGCACAGTCGAGAGTCGACCGAAACGGCGATATCAGCATATCTCCCTACCCATAAATATGAACAGAAAAAATACACCAATTGATTCGTACTCTACGAGAGTGCGTGGGCTCTGAACGGGCCCTACGAGTGTCAAGTTAGCTTACGTATATAAGTTTGCTGAATTAAAATATTTGATGCTGAACATAATTTTTGACGAGGTCACCTCCATCGAGGGGTCGTGTTGGTGATCATAACTTGACTAGACCTTTACAGCAGTAGCGAGTAGCCTGCGGAGTTGCTGATAGATAACATCGTCGTCATAGATAGCCAGTGCTCAGTAGCACGAAGTATTTTTGAAGCATAAACATGATAGACAGCACCATGCGGTCTCTCTAGATATAGCTACTCCGTGCCGTTGTCAATTACTCGCCAAAACAATGTTGTTGCAACGTACTTGTGTGCCCAGGCGTCTTACTTGTCATAACTAAAGGGCAATTCCGCCCCATATTGACTACAAGACAGTACTACCATAATACTTCGTAGTATTCGAGTACGTAACCAAGAGAAAGGAACAACTTCCACGAGCAAGCATCAATGGACATTGCAGTAAGTCGGTCAGTACAAGTGACTCGGTACGGTACATCTGGCCGTATGTAGAACGTGCAATTTGCCGAGCTGATAGAAAATGGCATGCATGCTCATCCTCCCACTCTCATCTGACGATATCCCATGCTTAATATGTTTCGTCTTCGTGGCCCAACAGCGACTTTTTCAACAAACAAACTCGCTTTTTTTTTGCTGAAGCTCGCCGCCGGACTTGCCCATCAGCAACCGAAGCGCTTGTCGTTCGAACATGTACTCCGACACTACAGGACACCCGCTAACAAAACGACCACTAAGAAAGCCAGGATGGTGCTTGCAGAGAACGGGAAAAAAATAATTCCGGGAGCGGTTTCACTTGAAGTTAGTCTAGAACGCATCCTTTTTCCCTGAATAACAAAATCCATTCCGAATAAGCCATCCATCCTGGGTGAGTGAGCATTGTTATGTTTTATGTATGACTATTTGATAGGTTATGTCTTGGTTATTATGGTCACTCGAATTTATAGGTTGATGAAGGCTCGACGTTTTTTTTTTCCCCCAGTAGAGCCCGAGGCGAGGGGAGTGCCTTGGAGATCAATGTGACGGAGTCGGCGAGATTCAATGAACTGGAAAACGTACATTTTTTTTTGGTCTTGTAGCTCTACCGCACTGGCTTACTACTGAGTCGCGGTGACTCAAGTAGGCTACTTAGTGACGGTGGTATAAGTACGCCAGCAGGTAGTGCTATAAACCCAACATGGCACGTACTGTATTCGGCCATACGTAGATATAATACGTGTGTCGCTAACAGCCTAAGTGCTCTCGCGCGGCCGGTGCCATCACCACGCTGCGTGTCATGCGTGCTACAGCTTCTTGTACGTGCAGTTCGCACATACACACACCTCAACCTTGGCAGCTCGGGCTGCTACGAATGGCCGGTGCCACCTGCGAGTAATCGCCATTTATTTTCGATTTTTTCACACACCGGACAAAATCGTCGATTCCCTACGTTCACGGTCTAGATTTCTTTCTCAAGGGCAGGTGTATAGTCCTGATCTGCATGCTCTAGCTCTCATGATTGCCGGATGGGAGCCGTGCAACCTGCATGATCTAGGGTATGTTTCCTGAGTTGGATCTGTACTGACACAGATCCTTCACAACATCTCATATGGGGGGTCATATATAGGATGTACATGATATCGTATCTGTACGTAGATATATCCTGATCTGTTCGAGGTGTGGACATTGTTTTGTCCTTCCATCTGAAGCCCCCCCCCCACCAAAAAAAAAAGTACCCTGGTTGTCTAGCTCACGCAACGAGAGGCGTGTTTTACAGCGTCGCTGCCAACCGACGCCAGCCCCCCCTATAAATATATGATATACTTATAGGGGCGGTTGGCGTCGGTTGGCAACGACGCTGTAAAACACGCCTCTCACTGCGTGAGCTAGACAACCAGGGTACCTTTTTGTGCTTTTTGTTTTTT
>MEHQ01002390.1:187444-254001 GCA_008828725.1 Saccharina japonica | reverse complement strand
GCTGTCGTCCATATGCAAGTCCGCCTCAGAGGCGGTTCTTAGCAGGATGCAGCTCACCCTCCATGCGACTCGCCCAATACCTCACGGCGCTTCGCGCTTGGTGCAAGCAATGTCTGCCTGGTTGGTGAAAACCCAACGTGCTCCGTCCCGGCATTGTAGGGATGCGAGGGTCTATGGTCATACGGCTACGGCCGTGCACGACATGAGTATACCCCCCCCCCAAAGGGGTTATAACTCCACCTTCGCGCTCTTTGTACGAACGAACGTATGTTGCTCCCCTCAACTCAGGTGAGAGTGGCCAAGGCAGAGCGTGCAGCGGCGATCGCCTCGTCCGTGCCGGCCGTTCACCCTCCGCCAGCATTGGTCAGGGGAGAGGTGCGTCTCCTGGAGCTGCTGTACTCCACGGGCACGAACGTCCCACCGATCAGGAAGCAGGCCCTGGATTTCGGACTGGGGCTCGACGCCGCGGGTCAGCTGGAAGATGCCAACATCGGTTCTGCTTCGAAGCTCACCGAGACCTCTATCAGCATCTTTCAATCCAAGCTGAAGGTGCGCAAGAATGAACGACGTTGCGTGATGATGGCGTGACAATTAAAAACAAAACTCACCAGCCACCCCCCCCCCCTCCCCTGGATCATGCCCCCTTACCCTTTTTACCCCGCTTGCTGCATTGCGGTGGCAGTATTCTGAACTGACCGCGTTGGTTTCTGATATTTTTGTATTGAACAGGAATACGCTGTCGCAGGCACTGCTGTGCCTTCTGACACACAAAACGTGATGCTGGTTTGGACGTAGCAACTAGTATAGAGGCCTTGTTGTCGCGCTGGGAGCACGCTGATGTCTAGGTTTGACGGTGCTGCCTTGTGCCGTTCATTGCATTATCGGGGCTACACCTTAGGAATACCGTGAAGCACATCTACCTACAGTATGTCTGTCCTCGTGTATCCCGAGATGTTCTGAAACGCACAAGGAGGGACGGGGTATGTTGGAGGAGGAGATAGGGATAGTAGATAAATGTGACATGGAGAAGTTTAGTACGCTATAGTAGATAATAGCGAGAAAACGACGACTATGCTAGAAGACAGATGGTGACCACAAAAGGCGAAACAGGAAGGGGTTAAGATGAGCAAAAACGTTTTTTTATGTAATATATGGAAATACAAAAAAAACGACATGAGTGCCCTGCTACACGTAGCAATCGCTGGTCTGTCCCGCCCTGCTCTTACCGTGTCATCAAACACCATTGGGTACCAAAAAAACGAAGCACGAACGCACTTGAATGCGTTGGCTTCTGAAACCCTGCGTGCTGTACATACCAGTATCATGATGAACCACTCTCCGACGAATTGTAGCCCATTGGACAACAACAACAACAACAACAACAACAACAACATAAACAACAACAACATAAACAACAACAACAACAACAGCAACAACAACAACAACAACAACAAAAACTTGGGCCATCAATGATATTGTTTTCCCTCATTCACTAAATTAATTAATTATACCCCCCACTTAACAGAAAACTAATTAGCCCCGTGTATATTTAGATACACGCGTACAATGTCTGCAATCGATTTGAAATTCGATATTGTCCTGTTTGTGCTCTCCACCAGATACCAGGCAAGACCGAAAGCGACGTTAAGGCTGCGTTGATGGCCATGTTGTCCAACAAGGGCTCGGCACCAGCTGCCGTTGAAGACGACGAAGACCAATTCTTCGGGTGAGACATTTTTCACGAAAAACATGATGTGTCACTCCAAAAAACAAAACGTTTGGGACACCCAGCGTACATTCCAAAAAACAAAACGTTTGGGACACCCAGCGTATAGAGCGAACGCAAAAAAGAAACAATTTCCCTCCCCCCCCCCACCGTCCATCCGCGGGGTTGAGTGGCCGAAAAGACGGAACGCGTGGTCTTATCAAGAAGGGTTTACGAGTTTGTAACACGAGCGTGCAGCAAGTTCATACGAGCATCAGTCACCATGATAATGCCTGCGCGCGCATATCGCATAGTTTTTTACATTGCAGTCCGGACACATAATGCATCCCTTATACCCCCAGCAGAAGCTCGACACGCTTCGTGTGACCGATGCTGATTTTTTCACTCCCCCCCCACCCCTTCCCCTTTCCCACGCCCCTCGTCTTCCTTTTAAACTTAGCCCCCCCCCGTATTTTGTTTTTACACGATGTATTTCCCTCTCCCCGCCATCCGTTCGGCTGGGTGAGTGAGCGGGTGAACCTGATAAAGACGACAAGTTCGGCCTCTACTATATTGATAGGGTTGTTGTTAATAGTTGGCTTGACTACAGTAAAAGTTGCTGACTAGTTATTTTAGTTGGCTGAGTAATGAAGTTGCGTAGTTGCGCGCTTTAAGTTGGCAGACTCGTATGTGCATCCTTGCCTGTATCTGACCGGCGCGTCTGTGGCTCGAAGTGTGCGTTTGGTTTGATGTAGCAAAAAAAAAAACGAAAACGAGAATCAATTAGTCGGCTTACCTTTCGCCACCCAGCGCCCACCCTTTAGTCACATGGGTTGCAAGCCCGGACGAGGGGTGGTGGCTAGTCGCGTCTCCCCGTCATATAGACATAGGTAGGAAATTTCTACCTCGTATGTGAGTAACACTAAATCATTCCTCGTATCAAGGTACAAACCATAGCAGCATGCTAATTTTGAGTGCGTTCGCCACCCAGCTGATAACTTGCTGTGGATGAAAATCAGCTGGAACCCACAGCCCTAGGTAACCCCTGCCCTTCTTTGAATTCTTGCTCGACGTCGTCTGTGCTCATATGCTGATATGTTCAGGTCGTACGACACCAACGAGGAACTTGTTGCGGCGGCGGGCGGGGGCATGGCGCTGTACGGCATCAACTTTTTCCCGAACGAAAACGAAGTGACGCTGAAGCCGTACGCGCCGATCCTCAAGAAGCCCACCTTTGTGGAAATGTAAGGAAGGTGTGGGGACGAGTGCTACAGGTGTAGGCGTGCTCGTTGCAAAACATTTGGCTAACATCGTTCTTGACCGGCGGGGCTCCATAGTTGAGGAGTTTTACCCAATAGCGTTGCCTCCACAGTGCCCTATACAGTGCGGTAGAAGGGGTAGTTTTGTACCCCAGGCGTGTCTGACTTGAGCACAGCGCATACGTGTGCCATGCCTTTATAGTGCGGTAGAGGCGTTTCTGGCAGACGGGGCTTCCTCAACTGAGGAAACTACTCAATAAGGCATACGCCTTACAAGGCATGCCTTATCGTTGGAATGCCGTTTCGTGGTGTACGATAGTATTCGTAGTATACCTATAGTAGGCCATGGGATTTTTCATATTTTTAGTCTGTTTGTCGGCTTATGGGTGAGGTGGAGAGCTCCTGTACTATAATCAAGTGAGGAGCCCTCAGACGAATTAGGCGTGACCCCTGCAAGGCGAAATAGCACGCGTCGGTGCGAGGACGAGTGCCTAGGGTAGAGGTACAATAGGACCAAAAACTTGCGACGCCCCTTCCGTAATTTAAGGGACCTCTACACCTCTCTCACACGACAGCCGACGTTTGAGCGAAAACGTAAAAGCTAAGACCGATGTATTGTCTCCTAAAACAAAAACCATTAGTTGATCCTCACTATTAATAGTTCGCGACATGAACTGTCAGTGAGTGCCTGATTTTGCTTCCTACTTGATTTTTGCTGTGATCTGCGCAAGCGTCGGGCGGTTGCTACCACTTTTCTCTCTTCCTGCGTACTTCCTACTACCGTTTTATAGCGTATTCCTCCGACATCTCCACGTTGTCTAGATACGACTTCTGCTGCTGCCTGCCTCTTTTTGTTTGGCGTTTTTGGGGAGGGGTGTATAGTCCTTGTGGAGGAACTAACTGGCTTTCGCCGCTCTGGGTCGTACCAATTTGTGGTGTTTTTATGCTCCAACCTCCCGGGGTTCGAAACGTTAAGAGCGCGGGAGAAAAACGTCCCCAACGCCCTCTCTCGATTCCCTCCTTGTGGCGACTGATACGGAGCTATGGAGTAGGACTAGGTTTGGTGTTGAGGCACGCCGGTCGCTCGGACTTGAAAACATCGAACGAACGCTTCGCCGTTCCACGGCGTTTTTTTTTAAACATCCCATCGCTAGGCTAGAGGTGATTCATACTATCGACAACGGCTACGTCGGGCTGTGACTTTGTTTGCTAAAACTTGCCGATTCATCATTAGTTGGCTGCGCATTACAGGTACGTATTGTAGGTGTATACGTGCAGTGGCTTGCGGTAGTATATATGTATTTGCGTGCGCTTGTTTCCGACTTGGCGTGTGCCGTAGGCTTAAATTGCGTGTTGTTTTGTTTGTTTGTTGATGAAAAAAAACTGAAGCTAGTTAGTTGGCTTTCTCCACCTCCACAACCAACCAATAACTGCTATCATATATACGTAGCTGTCAAGTCCAGTCCAACTTTTACGGGAGGCCGTATAAGATCATGATATATCTATAGATGATCTAGATCATGATATATCTGATCTGATCTGTCCGAGAGGTGTGTTAAGTACAAGCCAAACCAAAAACCAAAACCAAAACGCGTATAGGTAGGCGTACGTACCTCTTCCAAGTGCGGGTTCCCGTTGGTATTACGGGGGGGGCATATAAGAATAATAATCAGAACCTACGATGGACGCCAAAAACCATCTACCCCTCTATTTTTTCTGACCATATTTGGATCTGATGATTACTACAGTATGGTACATATCATATGTACCTCCGTAACAACACACATCTATACCAATGCCCCTTATGACGCATACTCTCCTGAGCGCGCGCACTGTGGTCTCTCGTCGCACGTTCGTGCTCTGCCGTCGTACAGGGCAGGAGCCTCTGCCAGCTTCGAGGCTTCCGTCATGCACTCCACAGAGCAGTCCATGGCTTCCAACTTCACCAAGACCACCGAGAACGGAGGGATCAGCATCGCGCAGGCGTCGACCACGTCTTGGGGCGTCAGTGCGAGCGTGTCGGGCTTTGGTGGGGCTGCTGCCGCTGGCGCCTCCGCCGATAGCAGCGACGCACAGGTGATTAACTGCGGTGGTGAAGCGCCCCCTCCCACCCTCCCCACCCACCCATCCGCCTGCTAGAGAGACCGACGGGAGAGCCGAGGGGCTCCGGTGTTTTCGTTGTAGTTTCTTCCCACTAAGGATGATGATGATGATGATGATGATGATGATGATGATGATGATGATGATGATGATGGTGTTGGTGATGATAACGATGATGATGTTGGTGATGACAACGATGATGATAATAATGGTTTTCTTGATGGCGATGGTGATGATGATGATGAGGACAATTTCACATTACTAGCCCATTTTCCTGAAATCTACTATTCGTAGCATCGGTCGCCCCGATGGTCTAGTGGTACCCTCGAATGCTACTAGGAGTTGTTTCTGGGGTTCGAGTCTCACGTGGGTCGAACTTTTGACTTTATTTGCAAAAAGTATATAAATAAACGGAATCAACTCCTGAGAGCGCCTAGTAGCGTGGGTAGGCGCAATTCGATGCGAGTCGACGAGGGAAGAAAGGGCTGAAGTATTCTCGCGATAACAATGCAAGGCACGAACCGTAGTGGGGGGGGAGGGAGAAGAGCCTTCTTTGTGACCCCGCATCTGAGTTGCGACTAGGAGGGAGAGAGAAAAAGAAGGGCGAAGATAATAAATGGGATGGAAAAGTAGATACATAGCCCGTGGTCACAAAAAAAACAGGCTGTAAATAAACTGTGTGATGTGGTGCTGTTTTTTTTTTTTTGTCGAATGTCTGGGTTCCCTGCTTCACGCTCACAGCGGTTTATTTCCCCTACATGTAACCGTGTGCTCTCAGGAGGGGACGAGCGAATCGACGAGCACCAATGCTTTCAGCTCCAACAACAAGAAGACCACCACTTCCGCAACCACGGTCGAGGTACGAGAGCCATACCTGCTTGCCGTCCTACGCCGTGCGGTTTGTACAGGACGATGCGGTTTTTACAGAATGGACATCCAGCAGTAATCCGAACGAAACCTGAGTTGTGAATATAGGAGTGGTTCTGGTTTTTGGGTTAATCATTGGTTCTAGTTTCTATGGTCCTCCGTAATAATAGCAGATATTCCAACGTTGCGCGGCATGTTCAAGTTGGGGGCTTGCATCAGGAGGACTTTGCTCGTTCTCCCGCGTTTACTCACGCGCAGCCTCTCACGCCAACGTTGGTTGCTATTGTCGCCCGTAATACAGGCGTACCCACGGAGGCATCTGTATACACAGCAGTACTGAATTTCACGAGGAAAACTGAAAAAAAAAACACAGACAACGCGAATTCGCTCATGATATGGAAGCAGGAGCGGAGTGGGCTCAACGAAACATCCCGAAACGCGCATTCCGGTTAACCCCTTCAAAACTTCTCGCGCAATGTGGGGACAACCTTGTGTGGAAATAGTCTGGGGTTACGTTTTGAGTACTGCCTGGGTTAACGTTGCCCCGCTGCACACCCGCGCAATCTTGACGCCACCCCCTCCGCTCGCCCCGCCCCGCCCCTCTTCGCGACAACTGTTACTAAGGCGATAGCATGTCCTACGAAGTCATTCCGTACCACTATGAAAAGCAGGAACAGAGTGTTCTCATCGAGTTATCCCAACAGGCGCATCCCGGCCACTTAACGTTTCCCCGCGCTCACACCCGCGCTATCTCGACGCCGCTCTTCCCCGCTCCCTCCCAGCCCTTTCGCTAACCGCCGACTCGTCCCCCCCCCTGTAGGTGTTAAAAGGGTACTCCTTGTCGCCCACGCGCGGTGTTCCCCCCCCCCCCCCCCCCCAACCACGTCACGACGACTGTCAACGATTAGTCGATCACGTGTCCTATGAAGTCATTCCGCATCCCTGTCTCGACCATGACGATGTCGGAGGAGGCTCTCGACAGCGCGCTGGCCGTCGACACGCTCGTCAAGGCCAGCCAGTTCCTCGACACCTTCGGGTCCCACGTTTCGAACGGCCGACACCTCCTGGGAGGGATATTTTTCCGCACCATGACCGTGACATCGGAGACGGAGGTTAGTTATATTTCGTACATTACGTAGAGCCTACCACTTGCTTGGAGAAAAATCAGTACTCGTATATTATGAAGAGCCTACCACCTACTTGGAGAAAAGGCTTAAGTTCTATACAATGCTGTGTACGAGACAAAAAGGGACTGAGCGCCGCCAACCAAATGGTTGATTGGAGTCTGATTGGCTTAGGATTGGGGTTGGAGTCAGGTTTAGTTCTACTTCGTCTCATACCCAGGGTGCGTAAACATCACGCATGTTGCTAGCAACAACGGAATCGGAGGTGCCTCAGGAATATAGATAGGTGTCACGAGCGCGCTGCCGACGTATAGTAAATATTACGCGCAGCTTTGCAAAGCTGAAGAAGCTGGTAGCGACGGAATCGGAAGTGCCTCATTAATACAGAAGACGCGCGTGCGATGTCGACGTATGGTATAATACGTATCACGCAGTTTGCAAGGCTGAAGCTGGGTATGATCCCCTCAATCGGTTCGAATTAACAGCTAGTGCTTGATTTTTTAGCAATGTTATTAAACAAAACGCAATATCCGTGCACGAAAACGTATGTGTAGACTGTGAATTAAGTGGCTGACTAGTTTGTTTACGTAGGAGGGCAGTGAACGAATTCATCACATTTCGCCAAGTCAAAATACATGTACACCGTGTCGCTGTTGGCGTTATCTGGCTTGTGACTGTAGCTATAGTCAAGACCACCAGAGATGAGTTCGTAGGCCTGTCAAAAGCTGTTTTATTCCCTTTAGGACTGCACCTGCGTTCTGGGACAAATTACTTGGAATTAGCGTATGTTGTTTTTTGCAGTAATGTCGTAAAAAGGTGTTTTATGCGAAGAATGACTCGTCCTTAGTGCCTGCTTTTAGTGTGCTTTTTCCTCATGACGCTGCTGTGCGAAAAAATCACTACACACTGTGTGAGCTGTGTCGCCCATCGCGCGATTTATTTGTACATATACATCTATGTGTGTAGGTGTTGCATATTTTCCTGATGAACGGCTTTCCAAACGTTTCACTACTGTAGTTAGGCTGCGTCAATTGCGCGAATTGTTGTGTATATATGCGTGCAGTGCATCTTTCCTGATGAAGGCTGTCCAAAAATGTTCACTATATTGTATATACTAAGCTGCATACGTCCATCGCGCGATTTTTTGTTTTACCAACAACGGTTGGTACGTGCCGCCTTTTCAGGTGGAGACGTCTACCCTGCTGGCGGCGGCTAGCACGCAGATGCAGGAGACCAGAACCGAGGCTGTTACCGGTGAAGTCTCCGCCGCAGGAGGCACCGGGATAGTGACGGGCTCGGCCAGTGCCAGCATGGGCAACGCCTCCAGCTCAGGCGTGGTCACGTTCCACAGCTCAGCCGGGAAGAGCGAGGACGAGGCCGAGGACTCACGCGCCATGTTTCAGACTTACGTTCGGGCAAGTGGCAAGGATAAGAGTGTAGAAATAATTACTACGTGGTTGATGTGAGCCCGTTCATGGCATCTTTGGTCGGAGTCTTGGTGGTTCATGGCACCGACGGTCGAAATTGATGCTGTCTTCCCCCCTCTGCAGTGACACCGCGCGCCTGTGTATGCTGGTGGGTACGTTCGTTCACAGGGTTACTAGATTGCAAGTCTGGATGCCCTGACCGCCCCGCAACCAGACGAGACTCTTTACATTCGGAGCTAAGAGAGGGGGGGGGCGCATAATAAACGAACAGGGTACGCACCGCCGGTGCTGGCCTGCAGCGAGCGCTATTGATTCTTCCGGGACGCAGGTGTAACGATGACGCGTGCCTCGATAGGGGTGCAGTTTGTAGCACCGTGTTTTTATGAGCCTCCTCTCACACTTGAGGAGGAAGCGCGCTATTTGCCTCAGAGAGGTGGCACCTATTTTTTCTGAGGCTCCTCACTTAATTATAGTTGCCTAACGTGTCGAAGACTCCCCGAGCTGTTCACGGATGCGTTGGTCAATGACACACGCGCGGACGACCTAACCACCCCGATCCTAACCCTGAAAAACCCGTACTGACACCGACCGCGTCCGTTCCAAACAGCCCATGGGGTCAAGCCTGGCGACCCCAGAGCTGTTCGTGGAGGCGCTATGCAATGACACACACGCGCGCGAGTGATGTAATGACTCCGACCCCAATTCCGAAACCCTTGGTGAAATCGACCGCGTCTGTTCCAAATAGTCAATAGGGTCAAGCCTGGCGTCTCCCGAGCTGCTCGTGGAGGCGTTTATTCAATAACACACACGCGCGCGGGTGACCAACAACCCCCCCCTCAAACCCTAACCCCAACCCTGGCGTAACCCTATTAGCCCTGTAACCCTTGCTGGCACCGACCGCGTCCCGTTCCAAACAGTCAATGGGGCCAAACGTGGCGACTCCCGAGCTGTTCGCCGAGGCCTTGTTCACCGACACCTCGTCTTGGACCGTGATCGACCGCGGACCGTTCGAGGCCCTCCTGCCCATCACCAACGTCTTGGACAACATGCTGTGCTATTTTGACCCTTCGTCCGCGGGAAAAACGCGGCTCGAGGTGAGAGAACGAGAGGTGGTCGCGCGCGCCCATAACCTTCTGAGGCGTTTTTTGCCTTATAGGGGTAACGTCTAATGTTTTTAAGGCTATTTTCTCACTTGGTTATAGTATAGGAGCTATATTCGCCACAGCAGAGCCTACCACTTATTCGAGATTTATTTTTTATTGGCTTAGGGCCAGGGTTTGGGATTGATCTGATTGGCTTAGTTAGGGTTGGAGTTAGAGTTAGGGTTGGTTCTGTTCATCTCGCGCACAGTGTATATCAACCATTTTATCGCATAAGTGGTAAGTAAGCCAAGCCTTATTCACCACGCCAAAACCGATTCAGATAAAGAAACGAAAGTGGAGAATCCCCGATGAACATTCCCCTGGCCTATTAGGTATGGCACGAATAACACTGAAAAAAGCCTGGAATTAGATTGCGTACGAGTTCGTCGATTGAGGAGTATACTATTAGTCAGTAATAGTCAGTAATGGTCAGCAATAGTCAGTATTAGTCAGTAATCAGCCAGCAAGGTTTTGGCCTAAACGTTTGCCACCCCTATCGTAGCACGCGTCTTCTTCAGTCGTAAGAAAAAAAGAGACGATGTTCTTGTCGTGAACCAGGCGCATGCTCGTAAAAAAAATGACGACGTTGTCGCGAATCAGACGCATGCTCGTAAAAAAAAGAGACGGTGTTCTTGTCTTGAAAAAGATAGTCTGTGGTCACAGGACAGGCATGTAAGACATGATTATATCCGGCAGTGCCAAAATAAGTACTCCTGCGGTACGTTCATAAACACGGCAAACATTCAGACGTTCGACAGCAGCCGCCCCCCCCCCCCTCGTCAATCCTACAAAATAAGGCCAAGAAGTGCTGCAGCAGGGCTCCGATCGTAGCGCAGGCCATCGTGTAGTTGTTTGTAAGTTAGCGTTTCGTACTGGCCCGTGGGGACAGACGAAAGCAATACAGAACCCGGCGCGCCTTCTCCGTTTGTGATTTGGGGCTCAAGACTAACCCCTCCAACCCGGTTGGGTACGCAACTAATGGGACAAGCTACTATGATAGTATAATCAAAACCTTACCCTACGCCTGGACGAATTTCAAACAACCATTTTCCCCTTAGTTTTTTCCTTCCTTGTCGTGTTAACAGTTTATATGTCTCCACTCGGAAACCCCTTGCTCCTCCTTGCTGACCTCGTGATTGAACCCCGCACATTTTTTTTTCAGAACGCCATCAACCTGCTGACGGTAGCTTGGCAACAGCGAGCTTCGGTGTGGAAACACATGGAGGACGACCCTGCGGTAAGAAAACAAAATAAAATAAAATAAAATAAACAAATAAAGAGGCACTTCTCCGCATTGTTCTTTTGTTTTTTATTTCTCGAAGTTTTCTGAAACCATGTACTCGACGCGATCGATGGACTCACTCCGTGCTTCATCCGCATCATGAAATGTCCAAAAACTAAGCAGAAAAACGCGCAATTAGGTGAATACACTTTTTGCGTTGAGGATCGATTTCCAAGGGGCGGGGGGGGTGCTACATACGAACGCGCTTAGAATGTACTTGTCGTCTGTGGCGCAAGGGCGATGAATAGTGTTGGCCGGCTGGCTCCCACTGCCTTGAATGCGATCACACTGTTTTTGTGCAGCTGGCCGGAGATATCAAGCGGTCTGGGTGGGTGTCAGCCAAATGTTGAAAGAGGGCTAGAGTAGCGCTGGCTCGACAGGGGCCGTGCTAGACTTGCGCTACAGCAGTAGACGTACATAGCACTCCTCACTTGAGGAGCTCTATACTATTAGTAAGTAATTTGCACTATTAGTATGTCATTAGTACTACTGTAGTAGTGAGTCGTTTGTACTATTAGTAAGTCATGAGTACTATTAGTAAGTCATTATTACTATTAGTTTGTCATTAGTACTATTAGTAAGTCGGTACGAAGTACTACTAGTAAGTCGTTAGTACTACGTATTAGTAAGTCATTTAGTACTACTAGTAAGTCACCAGTACTATTAGTAAGTCATTATTACTGTTAGTAATTAATTAGTAATTATTAGTATGCCAATACTTATAATAGTAAGTCATTGATACTATTTGTAAGTCCTTAGTACCAGTAGTAGGTCATTAGTACAGTAAGTCGTTAGTACTAATAATAAGTCACCGAAATACTGTTTTTGGGCAAAGCATAAAAGTACAGCAGTAGTGGTGGATATACCACGAATCATTATCTTGTAAAACACTCGTACTTATGTACAGTAGTGGTATTCCAACGATATAGGGGTAAGGAGCCCGGTTGGTCAGAAATATTATCCTCGCAAGGCAAAAAAAGTGCTACCCCTCTCGTAGCACGCCTCGCTACAGTGTGCAAACCCTTCGCGCCTTGTGTGCAACCAACCCCATCTCGAGTCTCCGTTCCTGAATCAGGGGAAGAAGCGGAAGCGGAAGCGTGGCATTACCACCTTTTCTTTGAGTTCCATCCATACAGTGGTGGTCCCTCTATAGTGCCGGTTGAGTAGTGCCGGTTGGCCGCTATAGTGCCTGTGGAAGCGCTTGGCACAGATGGATGGGATTCACCAGAGTGTGGTAGTGTGCGGAGTAATTAGTGCCGGTTGCCGCTATATATAGTGCCGGCATTGTTGGCTGGTGTATACCATACCGGCACTTTAGAGGGACCACTACTCTGTATACGGGAGTTCTAGACGGGTGGGGGGGTGGTTGCGCTCACTCATACACCTTGATCTCCATGGGTGCGTGCATGCTTGTGAGCCCCAGCATCTGGCCGTTGTTAACCCTTCACCCGCTGCAAAAACATACCCCACTCTTATCTATCTTCAGATAAAAAAAATGTCCACGAAGCGTGGATGCAGATGTTCAAGGGTGTGATACCCGTATCACCCGGGGTGACAAGATAACACACCCCCCTCGGACGAATCTCCAACGCTGATTTTCTCGGCAATGGGGAGAGAATGCAAGCACCATATTTCGAAAGCCATCAATACCGTTGTGTGTCCATGTCCCCCCTCGGCTTCAAGAAACTCGGGTCCGAAATCCATTCGAGGGGGTTGTGTTGTCTTGGGTGCCATATACGGTACTCACCCTCCCCTCCCCCGCGCTTTTTTTACTACTGTACTGCAAACAGTATCCCGCACTTGCTTCCAAGTAGTGCGCGTCCCCAAAAACAAATGCGAACGCAGGTCTGAAAAACCCTGCCGTGCTCCCCTGCCATCGTTTTTTCCCCTCTTCTCCTGTCCAAAAACTCCTTTTCCCCAGGTGCCCATTTCTCTCCGGAACATGATTGGCCGCTCGTTCGCGACGGAGGACGCGCACGACCAGATCCGCGCAGCGGTTGTGGACCTCTTCGAAGTGCTGGAGCTAGAGATGGAGGCCAACACAGAAGAGGTACGTAGCATACGAGTATATATACTTCACCCCGTGAATATCGTTGAACGCTACAGCAGTACGGGACCCCCTGGCAAGAAACAGGAAAGCCGGCCCAGGCTGGATTGATTTCTTAGTTGAAAATGTGTGCAATCTACACTAACTTCTTCAGTATAACGACTAACGTTTTGTTTTTTTTGTAAATGCAATTCTGCCTTTTTAATTGCTCGTTATCTTGTCAGGCTTCCTCTACCGTATATCAAAGAACAAAAACTAGCCGCTGGTGTCTTACAGAAAGCCACGAAGAACGAAGACTAGCCGTTGATAAAACGCCAAAAAAATAACGAAAACTAGCCGCTGGTGTCTTATAGAACGTCAACGAAGAAAGAAAGCTAGCCGTTGGTTTATTGTAGAACGCCAACGAAGAAGGAAAATAACGGCACAAAGCGCACATGTCTGAAACGACCTACGTACGTATAATATCGCGCAGCTTACAAACCTGAGTTGTCAACCACTCAATCGGCCGGACTCACAGCTGACATATCTGCCATACAGTAGTAGTGGTCCCTCTATAGTGCCGGTATAATATGTGCCAGGCAACAATACCGGCTCTATATGCAGCGGCAACCGGCACTACTCCCTCCGCGCACTACGAGTACCAGACCGATAATTCCCATATGTGCCAAGCGATTCCACGGGCACTATAGCGGGCAACCGGCACCACTATACAGGGACCACCACCGTACCGAAATATAATAAAATGGCGTTTTTCCCCTTTCCACCCTTCAGGCAGCCGAGGCCCTGTCCACCGCGGTTCTGGCGACGGCGAAGGAGATGGAGGACAAGCCCGCCGGATGCGCCGACTTCTTCCAAACGCTGAAGACGCACATGGCAAGCCTGCCTCGGCAGTCCAGCGGCAAGTTCCGCCTGAAGGAGAGCACAAGCGAGTACGAGGCCGCCGTGAGAAGGTGATACATGAAAATTCGATGTCAGGGGGGTACTTCATTTTCATGCGTGGCCGTAGTCGTATGACCATAGACCCTCGCATCCCTACAATGCCGGGACGGAGCATGTCGGGTTTTCGCCGACCAGGCAGACAGTGCTAAATAGCCCCAAGCGCGAAGCAGTCGATATCAGGGGGGGGGGGTGAACGGGAAACATATTCATTCGTCACAAGCAACGATAAGAAACTTCCCCAGAAAAAACTAAGAGAAACATAAAGCAGCAGTGCTGTACTCGTATCAGCTGTACCAGGTATAGTATAAGAAATGTAGGGTATGGGGGGGGGAGGGGGGTGAAATTCATTTATGGGCGACTTTTGAGTAATGATAGTGTGGATTCATTCAATGTTTTCAAGGGCCTGTTCCCCGAGACGAACAACCAAGGTTTCGCCCCGACTTTCCCAATTTACGAGCTTTTGCGCCCTCCGCGAGCATAAATTCATCCCGATTCAAGAGAGGAATTGCGGTCTTGTTTCGGGATACGAGCGTCAACACCGGCCCGTTTCGAGGGGCTCTTTAATCGAGTACCCCCGCTGTACCTGGTACAACACCAGGAGGTACCTGGTACAACACTAGAAGGCGGCACAGTGAATGTTCGCGTGTTCTACCAGTCTACCAGCACCGTTCCGTGCGGTATCCACTTGGTATTCCCACAAGCGCGATGAACCAGATTAAGCCCGATGTTGCAAGTGAGCTACGTAGTGTACGTGCTCAGCCAAAGATTATGAACCAGAACGCCAAATTCTCTCTATGACAACAAACTACAGATTATTCTTATATCGGTTCCCAATCACGAATAATCTTTTCCATTTAAGAGCACCCAGCATGAGGGAATTCGGGACACGAGAGAGGTCAAATCAGCATGTCCCGCCTACACTAATAATAAAAGCTATATGTATTGCCCGCTACAGTATGGTCGGTCGCCCCGATGGTCTAGTGGTAACCTCGAACGCTTCTAAACGTTGATATCCGGAGTTCGAATCTCACGTGGGTCGGACTTTTGAGTTTATTTGCAAAAAACAAACAAAAAACAAAACGGAATCAACTGCTGAGAGCGCCTAGTAGCGTGGGTAGGCACAATTCGATGCGAGTCGACGAGGGAAGAAAAGGCTGAAATCTTCTCGCGATAAAAATGCAAGGCAAGAACCGTAGTGGGGGAGGAGGGAGAGGGGCCTACTTTGTGACCCCGGGTCTGAGTTACGACTAGGAAGGAGAGAGAAAGGAAGGGCGAAGATAATAAATGGGATGGAAAAGGAAAAAACAAACAAACAAACAAACAAACAAACAGATAAGAGTAATGCGTAGTTGAGAGGCCTTGTTTCGGCTTGTCACGCGGCGCTCTTAAATCGGGTACCCACTGTAACGGGATTGGCACCAGCCGAGAACAACAATCCGGTATGCTCCGGGCGTAGCACCTGCACTACTTAACAGACGGCAACGAGAACCATTATACATAGTCTCCCCCCCCCTCCCTCTATTTCTACTCCCAATTGCCACCGAACTCTGCACTTTGGGGGAAGCTGAACTTCCACATGGGACAGACCATCGATCCCTGCGGCATGATCTAGGTCTTTCAGGGCAGATGAATGATCGATCTACATGATCTATTGTAGCTCATGTTTTTGCCGAGTACATATTACGGGGGACCATAGTATTTTGTTTTGGTTTTTCTCTGTTTCACAGTCCGTGACCACATAATAATTTGTATCTCTCTAGGATTAGGAATCAGGACAGACACTGGGTGTACTGATGTGGTTGGGGTAGAAAGAACGGGTTTAATGTGAAGACAACACACACATAGTAAACAGGGCCAAATATTGTTCGTAAAAGTAGGGAAATATGTAGGTTTTAGTGTGTACCGTGGGTCCTATAATATTTACTAGCATTTACTATGGTCCCCCGTAATAGTAGCCGTATGTACAAGTACGCATCATTTACAGTTGTAATTTCTGGGTTGGATCTGTACTATCACAGATCCTGCACATCTCTCCCCATGACGGCAGGTTGGGGTATTTACCAGTAGATGATCTGAAAGTAGTACGTAGCAGTAGATCATGATCTGGCCGATTTGTGACCAGTAGATGATCTAAAAGTAGTACGTAGCAGTAGATCATGATCTGGCCGATTTGTGGCCAGTAGATGATCTAAAAGTAGTACGTAGCAGTAGATCATGATCTGGCCGATGTGTGAGAGGTTTACGTCGCCTGAGTCACGCGCGGCCGATAACGTGACGCCTTAGAAAATGCGACTGGGGGTTTCCGGGCCCCTGTCATAAGGCCTGTGCGATGATAGTGGTTGTAGCACTTTTTTCGGCCTTAAAATATTTATGACTGACTATTAGTATGCTCCATTTGTGATAGTGTGGGCTTGGAAGGCCGGCAATTACCTAGTAAAGGTAATTGGTCCGTTTGCCCACGCTGACTGGGAGCGAGGAGCAGCAAGCAGAACCAACGTGCCACGCCTCACCGCACATATCTCAATATTATTGGAATAGTCGTATGTACCATTAAGAAGTTTTTTTACAGTATAAATTCGTCATATATCACAGGCCAAATAAGAGAAGGACAGCGCCGTCCAGCAGCAGTTGAACAGGATGAACAAGAGAAGTATAGCGCCCCAAACCAGCGCCAGACCGAGAACAAGGATACCGACACCAATTCAAACTAGTCCGTACCCCACCTTGTACCTGTATCGCTACCCTGCTTCGCTGCGTGCTTCGCTCGCGAGACGACGATACAAACTATCCCAGGTGGGTACGACGAACAGGCTAATTGAGTGCAGATAAACCGTATTATCTGATTGGTTAAACTTCTCCCGTACATGTAAAACACATATTCTCTCGTACCTCGATAATATTACGAATACCTATTATGAAGGCAATGGGATTGTTCATCTTGGTTTGCACTTTTAGCTTTTTTCAAAAATATATATTTTTTTATGGGTGACGTATAGAGCTCCTATACTGTAATCAAGTTGTGGAGGCTCCGAAAAATTAGACGCTAACCCTGTAAGGAAAACACGCGTCCGACCGTGGTGTTTTCTCTTCCCCCCCCCCCCCCCCCCTTTGCCTTCAGCGCGAAAAAACTGTCCTCTTCCGACTGGGTCGGGTTCGACCTCATCTGGAACAAACGCATGGGAAACCTTGCGCTGAAGGAAGCGCTCGACAACCATAGGAAATTCGAACAGGTAATTTTCTGGTATTTTTCCGGTAACTGTCTGCAAGAATAATCAAATTGTGGCAGGTTCTGCGCTATTAATAGCTACCAGGTACCGTATATGAATGTGTACCGTGTCTCTTTTGAAAAGTAAGAGTTGGAGAGAAAAAACCGAACCGCGGTTTTTGGTTATCATCATCCTAACTGAGACCGCGTACATACGTACTTGGTGGGTATACACACCCCAGTACACACAAAAAAAAAAGTAGTGCAGGCGCAGTGTCACACTTGACCCCGTGCTACGATAGAGGTATATGGTATAAGGTATACCTTTTTTTGGCTGAAACGTTTTCTGAATGACGGGGGGGGGGCTCCTTAACCCCTAAACCCCTTAAGAACTGGTCCCCTGTTTTCGGGGACAAACTACTTGGAATTAGTGTGGGATACGTTTTTGAGTTCTGAATGGGTTAAGAACTGGTCCACCCACGAATTTGGGGACAAACTACTTGGAATTAGTGTGGGACATTTTTTTTCAGTTCTGTATGGGTTAATATGATAACCTAAGCCGTCGGGGTTTCATTCTTGTGTTGCAATATTTTTCATTTTTATGGTTAGGCCATGCCATGGGGCTGTTCATCGGGTATTATTAAGGGCCCGTTTTAAACGAAGAAGAAAAAAAAAATCAATTTGGAAAAAATATATATTCAAATCCGCTTTTCATTGGTCAACACACACACCAGCACCAAAGATTAGGATCTTGGGGCATAATATTTGGTGCTGGTGCGTGTGTTGACCAATGAAAAGCGAATTTGAATTTTATTTTATTTTCCAAATTGAATTTATTTTATACTCGTTAATTCGGGCCCTAATAGTAGCACTTTTATTTTCCCTCTAAAAATCAGTTTTTCGGGCGAGGTATATAGAGCTCTCCTTAATAAGTAACCACCCTCAAAAGGCAATAACATGGTGATGTACAATACCTCTGCCGTAGCATGCGTCACTTTTGGTGTGACCTTTTGCGAAAGGCCCGCCGCCGCCGCCGCCGCCGCCGCCGGCTGTAACGCGCCGTCATCGTCGCAGCGTGGAGATTGTGAGTATGCCTTGTATCACCACGGTGCAAGCGAGGAGGTAGTATGTGCGATAAAGTTTCCCCCTTCGCATGCCCCCGTCGTGTCTGGAGCGCGGACGCGTGCTACGGTAGAGGAAGCACTTTTTGGATGAATGGTTTTCTGAACGATCGGGCTCCTTAACCCAAATTGGTCGGACTTTCATTTTTTGTGACGAATAATGTTTCAGAGTATACTTCGGTCATGATATTTCTCATCCGGCAGCACTTTCATTTTCCTCCAAAATCATTTTTTCGGTGAGGCATGACGCTCCTTAAGTGAGGAGCTCAGAAAAAACATGGTGCACCTCTATCGTAGCATGCGTCCGCGCGCGAAACACAATAAAACACCCACGGAAGGAATCGGTTATACAACAGTAGTAGGGTCTACTCGTATATAGGACGCAGTTTCTACCCTACGTCTGTCATAGGCCTCCTCCACAGAGAGAGAGAGAGAGAGAGAGAGAGCCCACCGTCCCACCTGTCGCGCTTTTGAGAATATCTATTTTGGGCTATTGTTGGAACGTGAGCCCACCGTCCCACCTGTCGCGTTTTTGAGAATATCTATTTTGAACTATTGTTGGAACGTGTCCTTTGTGACCGCGGACTAGATCATGGCGATGAATTGATGGGAGAACAGCAACAACAACAAGGACCACCACGACGACAACAACCGCGACGGCAACGACGTCGACGACGACGACGACGACAACAACAACAACCACAACCACCACCACCACAACCACAACACCAACAACAACAACCACCACCACCACCACCACCACAACTCCAACAACAACAGCTGCTGTACGTAATATGCATGCCATGTCGTGACTTTTTTTGCCACCACCGTCGACTCAATCGTCTTCCCCCCCCAAACGCAGGCGACTCTCAGGTTCGGCGAGGAGGTGACCACCGATGAACCACTGATCAGCGTCGACGAGATGTACCGCCTCGAGATATCCGGAAGTGAGGAGACAGAACGTGCCCTTGAGGCGTGCCACTTTGCATACACGTCTAACCCCAGCCCTAACCCTGCGTCTCTCTCTGACTTGTGTGCTTCGTATGGTAGGGCATGCCGTTTAGCACTTCATGGCCGAAACATTGTATGGCTGACTATTAGGATACTCCTGTAAACTGAGCTACTACCCAATGAGGCTATCGCTGGTATGCCATTTGTAGGGTGTTTGCGGTATTGTTCATCAACATAGCATACACGCCTACAGTAAGTAGGCCATGAAAAGATTCACCGGGTTTCGTTTTTAAGCACATTCGTTTTGTTTTTGATCTCAAAATCAGTTTTTTTTTTCATGAGGTCGTGAAGTGCTCTTAAAATGGGCAGCCTCACAAATAAAATATTAATGGGGCACCTCCTCTCGACAAAGTAGCATGCACCCCCCCCCCCCCCCCCCCGTCAAAACCGCACCATGACAACCGATCCGCTGCCAGCCTACTGTAGTACGACTTGGTCTATACAGCTTCGAAAAACAAATGGTCAAAGCATGCCACTTTTGGCCGGGAATATAATCACCGTTTAAACTCGTCTATGAACATAAAGCGTTCCTTATGTTACCGTTCAGAGTGATACTTGACTTGAACCCGTTTACATATATAGCACTGCAAAACTTGTTCCACACAAATTCCAAGTATCCCCCCCCCCCCCACAAAACGTGGGTTCAGTTTTAAACGGGGTTTGCTAAAAGGCGTTATAACCCGACCGACCACCCGGGAAATTTCTCGGAATGATGAAGATGTATTCAAGAGTTACGTGGTGTGGACTATCAACTGTTTTTTGTTGAAGCTGAGTTAAAGCCGTAAGTTGTGTTTACTGCCACAAACCAACAAACTCACGGGTACGTATGTACGTAGCGTTCTCCCTCTCTCTCTCTCTCTCTCTCCCCTGCCACCATGAAGCTTTCGGCGCCAAAAATGGCGTCGTACCAACTTGAAGAAAAAAAACGCACGATGTCGTTACATAGTGGACAGCTAAGAAGTTGACGACAGGCAGGGCATCAATTTTGCGAGCGTTGTTTTCGTTATCGGTTCGACCAAAGCTATACGTATGGGGAGCACTTTCAGGGGCGTTGTTTTTTCGGCGGGCCAGTGCCCCCCCCCCGCCTATTTCGTTACAAGTCTTACACAAAAGCTTTTCGTGTTTTTTTATTGTTCGCGACACGAATGTATGCACGCGCAGCTCAACCATTGAACCGTTTGTTGCACTTGCGCCAACAAAGCACAAAAATCAAGTCCCGTTTTTTGGGCGAGGTACTACTGAACACGGCCGCCCGCGCTGTCTACATACGTACTCGTAGCGGTCCGAACATGTCAGTGAAAAGAAGGATACGTACCTCACACCTCTACCGCAGCACGTAGCTCACTCAGGCCGTTCGCACCGGGCGCGAATCACCACAGTTCGCCTGGGCGTACGCCGAGCCAATCTTTGATCCTTGGCCCTTGCTGTTTGCCTCGCCTCGCGTCGTGTCATGTCTCGCGTGCCTCTCGCTTCCGACCGACCACGTATCTGCCCTCCGCGCGCTCAACCACAACCGAAGGCACGCTGCGGGTGGTGCAGACCGAGACGGGTCTGGTCGTGGAAACCCTTTTCGAGGCCGAAGGGACTCTCGGCAAGAGGGCGAGCGCCCACATAACGACCACCGGAGCTTTCGTGCTGGACCTCACCATGACCACGGGCTTCGATCAGGCCGAGACGACGGTGGTGCTCTGGACAGCGCCCGACACCGAGGGTCGGAAGGACACCTACGCCAGGCAAGCGAAGCCAAGCCCTCTACACCGAATCGTACCCATGCAAGGGGTGATACCGAATTGTACCCATGCAAGGGGTGCATATATTTCGTACGTTAAGACAACAGATCCGACACCCCTACGTATCCATTTCCAGACCTAGACAGGAGGGGCCGGGGGTGGGGGGGGGAGGGGGGTGTACTCGATGTTCATGCATGGCCGTAGTCGCGCTAAGTGAGAGGAGTATATTCTGAATTGTTTGTTTGTGTGTTTGTGTCTCGCTTTTATTATGTACCAGATACTATATATAACATAGAGGCTTGTTTGTATTCACCAGCAATATTATTTAACGTATATAGACGTTATCTTTGAACAACAACAGCGTTTCTTGAAGACTGCTACGAGCACGTACGAAAGAGTATCCGCCCGAGGAAACTTTCTCGTGGACCGAACGAAACATTTAATATTTTTGTCGCTCTGCGCTGTGCCCCGTCTCTACCCACTACCACCCCCCCCCCCCCTATCGTTATAGGTTGGTTCGGCGTCGGTTGCACGGACGGCTGTAAAAACAGCGCCACTCGCTGCGTGAGCTGACAACCATGGGTCCGTTTTTTTTGTTTTGTTATTTTGTTTGTTGGCGGTCACCGAAAAGCTTTGCGGTCGAGAGATCATTTGTGCGCGGCGGTGGAGAACCTTTCGATTCCGCACAAGGGGTAATGGTCGATCCAACGTAGTGCTTAATATAGGTAAGGCGTCCGCGAGGCAGTTACGTGTAAAACCATTGCTGTCTCCGGAAGTGCGCACACCCAGAAATTAAATTAAGCTCACTTGAAGCTGTCGTCCATTATGCAAGATGCCGCCTCAGAGGCGGTTCTTAGCCAGCGGATGGCAGCTCACCCTCCGATGCGACTCCGGCCCAATAACCTCAACGGCGTTTCGCGCATCTGTGAAGCAATTGTCTGCCTGGTTGGTTGCAAAACCAACGCGGCTCCGTCCCGGCAATTGTAGGTGCGAGGCGTTCTAATGGTCATATGACTACGGCCCATGCACAACATGAGTACACCCCCCCCCCCCCCGCCCCGCCCCGCCCCGCGCAGAATGCAAAACGACGGCAAGGTAGCAGTGTTCAGCGGCAAGGGCAAGCAGCTCTGGTCTACCTGAGGAGGCATTGCTATACACGCGGAAGGATCCCCCCCTCCCCCGGGGGCCCGAGTTAAAACCGCCTCGCAAAGCCGCCTCGTTAGCCGGGGAAGAGACGCACAGCCTGGCTGCATATCACATGGGCAACATGAATAAACACACACACAGTAATGGTTCCTCTATAGTGCCAGTATGCGACGGCCAACACTACCGGCACTATATATAGCGGCAAACCGGCACTATTATACTCCGCACACTGCCACACTGGTTAGTCCCATCTGTGTCAAGCGATTTCACAGGCAATATTAAAGGGCAACCGGCACTACTCAACCGGCACTATTAAGGACCAAGGGATTTCACAGGCACTGCTGTAGCGGACAGCCGGCACTATTGAGGGACAAGGGGTTTATCAGGCACTATAGCGGGAAACCGGCACTATTCAACTGGCACTATAGAAGGCCAAGCGATTTATCAGGCACTATAGCGGGCAACCGGCACTATTTAACTGGCACTATAAAAGGCCAAGCGATTTATCAGGCACTATAGCGGGCAACCGGCACTATTTAACTGGCACTATAAAAGGCCAAGCGAATCATCAGGCACTATAGCGGGAAACCGGCACTATTCAACTGGCACTATAGAGAGCCAAACGAATTCTCAGGCACTATAGCGAGCAACCGGCACTATATTGTGCTGTTCCTTAGTTGAGGAACTCGTTGGCGAGAAAGGCTCGGGGCTCAAAAGGGCGAGCTCGCTCTCTCTTAAACTATAGCTCGGCCGCCCGTGGTAGATTTTTTTTTTTTTTTTTGTGGTTGACCGCCGTCAGCAAGTCAGGTCTACCAAAAGGTTTACAGCAGTGTTCTGCAGGTACAATAAATAGTAACCGTATACGACCCTGGTTATAGCGTTCTCCAAATCCTCAATAATGGGCACAAGCGTACTTTTTTGTTTTGCTGGTAACATATATACATATATCTATATATTCGATCTTATAGCGGGGGCGAAAATCAAGCCACCCTATCTATATCCACACGGCGTTTCGCGGCTGGCGGAAAAACGGAAATCGTGAATGGTATATACAATACCCTACGTAGGTATCGCGAGAGGTGTAGCGTACGTACTGTTTGTAGTCGGCAGGGTGACTTATTTTGCAATGTCACCAAGATGCCTCCAGTTTTTTTTTTCGGGGAAAATTCAGTTTTGCAAAACGGTTCCTGGCTTTTACGGGGGAGGGTTGGGGGGAGCGTACTCTTTTATTGCTTGCCTTAGTCATTTGACCATTGACCACGCATACGGGGGGGCGGGGGGGGGGGGTTGAACATTTTTACTACCGCAAGCAATGCCCCCACACTAATTTCAAGTAGTTTCCCCACCCTAAAAGTGAGTCCGGTGCTAACGGGGCTGTTAAGGGTTTCCCCCCACCGCCTTGATGGTTGCTACTAGGTATCAAATAGGTCAGGAGGGGATGCCTGCAAAGAAAAACGTGCACTGCTGTAGGGCGGCGCGACCTACACTTCATGAAATCTACCAAGTGTTCGTTTGGCTGGCGTCCATCAAGGCGAATTAAGGCAAATCTGCTGCATGTTGTTGTTGTTGTTTTTTTTTTTTTCCCCCATCCCATTTATTGTTTTCGCCCTTGTTTTCTCTCTCCCTCTTTGGACGTAACTCAGATCCGGGGGTGTCACTAAGTAGGCCCTTCTCCTCCCTCCCCACTACGGTACGTGCCTTGCATTTTTTTTATCGCGAGAAGATGTAGGGCGGAGTGGTCCACACCAAAACCTACCAGTAGTCGGTTGCTGGCTGTCCATCAAAGCAAGGGAAATTAAGGAAAATCTGCCGTGGGGTCGAGAGTAATCCATCCACATCAAAACTTTCGTCGTTTCGACGTCCATAAAAAAAAAACAATGGGGAAAAAAAATGGATTGTGTTATCAACGGGTGAACGTGCTGTCTCCGGACGGACGTCTTTGGTACCGCGTTGATTGCTAGACAACTAACGCGGGAGTAGTAACCCTGGGTGAGCGTCTCCGTCTGGTCGCAGCAGGAGGCCTCATTGATCCCAAATGGTTAGGGCTGTGAGTCGGTTTCATTTCACGACTAATAACTAGTCGCTAGTGGGCGAAGCCGACTAGTTGACTTTAGTCGGTGAGTCGGCTGGCAAGTCAGGCGAGCGAAGCGAGCTAAAAAGGCCCCCCCTGGCCGAGGGGTCCCGCCGGAGGCAAAAAATACGCTATTTGGCTTCATTTTACGCAAGAAAAGCGCAAACAATATGACCTAGATTCACACAAGTTTCAAACGAAAAACACAAATAAGCTTCAGTTTACACGAGAGATTCACAAAAAAACGAGAAGTACAACGCATGTACCAGGTAGATCTACCCCGGACTAGAGGAACATGACAGCAATTGTTTGAGTCGCAATACTACCTGGCGGGGATACGAGCGAAAAAGAGTACTCATCACCAAGATAATGGTGCAAAAATTTTCCCCAGAAGAAAAGGTCTTGAATCCCTCCGTGATGGTATTCGTTTATTAACGTCTCTCCCAACCTTGCGCGAAACGCGCGCGTCGATGACGACGGCAAGTCATAAACCATTGATTATAGGTAGACCATGAAAAACTTCCACAGCGGGTTGTTGGATCTGAGCGGCTTGCCGTGCCTCTGCTCATGCTCCACACGGTAGAGCACCGTTTCGGGGTCTCGTGCACTCGCCAAGGTGGCCCGCGGGCCGATAATGGCCACATCTTCGCCAACGGCATCTCCGCCCTCAGCGTTGGCATTGGGTGCGCCAGGGCTGATGCCGTCGGCACCGTCGAGAGAAATGGGCTGTTCCGCCATGTATGCGTGTGTGTGTGGATCTCCCGCTGTGCGCTGCAGTGTCACAGGGCATATGAGGGTATCCGCAGCCCGCAGCAATTCACGTTAAAAGCTGTACCCCGCATTAAAAAAGCCTTCTAAAAGTTCAGGAAACCCAATAAGTCGGAAAGTCGGCACCTCCGTTTCACGACTGACTACGTATTAGTCCGACTAATAACTAGTCGGCGACTTAAAGTCGTGCCGACTCACAGCCCTACAAATTATATACCTGGTACGATTTAAACTACGACGCAATGCTACAACAGTATCCTTGACGGACTCTGGCTTTATCGTTATTTTACCCGGCAGACCCATAAATTGTGCTCGATTGTAACCAATCAAAACACCGTATGTACGTAAGTACCCCGGTTCAAGAGAGGCCTAGATGAGAGAACTCGGGACTTAACCACTGGGAACGGGAGCGACAGACAGAGCTTGCATGCCGTACCACCAATAGGTCCGACAATATCGGCCGGTCGCTGGCCCTGCGCGACGAAAGTTTAACGCATCATTCCCTCGCACCAACCAACACCCCTCCTTTTCGGAGATACCGTGAACTTGCTACGAGCAAGGGTCGACTCTACACCGCCACCGCCGCGCATTAAAACCCGTTCTGCTCGTCGTCCGTCAAAACCAACCGCGCCCCCCCCCCCCCTTCGTCGCTTTACATCGAGCGACCAACGAGCGGAGCGCGCGGATCATCTGTCGAACGAGACGAGCGACCCTGTTCGGTTTTACGCACCATCGCTCTTGCGCCCCTGAACGTGCAAGCTTTAAGTTTGTCACTCGGCAGCTTCCTATCGCCTTGGCGCAACGCCAACACTACGCATACTAAAACAAGTTTATTGGTGTGTTGATACGAGCAATAGCGCTCTGTGGTGTTTTCGCAATTATCTGAAGTGCCAAGCACAGCAATCTTCGCGGTTGGTGGTCTGCTGGCCCATCATCTCGATGTGCCTGCCCGCTAGGCCCGGCATCGCCATCAACGCCGTTTTTTGTCTCGGCCCTCTGCCGGCTACGCCCCGGGGTGGTACGTAGCACTCACCATTTTTTTATGTTCACATCAGTGCCTAAATATTCCTTACATCTACGGACAGAGTGGTAAATCTTGTTCTTCGCCGACCGTTTCAGCCGTCGCGGAGGCATACCAAAATTAGCGATGCACCTGGAAATTTCCTCATGCCCTTCACTTTGAGGAGCTGAGGATAGAACAAGTTGGCCCCTACAAAACTCAAGGTATCCGCGAAGAGAATGAGCCCTCGAGGTGGGGATATAGCTCGCAGAATCACGGCATGCCAGCGCCACAATTTAGTCCAACGAGACCCACCTGCCGATCACCATTATCTTCATATTTCGTCCCATTTTGGGGGATGGGCCCAAAGGCACCGTAAACAAAGCAACCAGGGGCATAGCATACCACAGCGGCAAATATATAAGATGTGGAGATGATCTAAATCGTTGATCTGTGCGATATGTTGAAAGTTTTCCCCACGATCAGCTCGCATATTCGGACCCGGCGACGGACCGCCGGAAGCTCTTGTCCACACGACAGATTTCACGAGCAACATGTCCTTCCAGTTTATCGCGTGGACCGCCGAAAATTCGCCGTTTTCGGCGCGTTTCGTAAGGTTAAGGTCCCCAAATTCGTCTCAATAAGTTGGGCGTGGGTACTATTCGGCCACCGCCAAGGCGTGAAAGCCGGCACGGACCGGAGATTCCTCAAGGCTAAAAATGGTCGCTCATTTGGACGGCTCCCACACGAAATTCTTGCAGTTGGGGCTCCTACGTACTCGTGCTATTAGGGCGATTCACTGGACGGTTACCCGCTTGACATTTGCTTCCCTTAAACGTGGAGCTGTCCTTAGACATGCCCGGTACACCAGAACTGGTGCACATACCCACCGCCGTGTCTCCATTTCACGCTGCAAGCCCTGTGTTAACCCCCATGACAGCGATGACAAGCCGAATCCAAGTAATGTACCGGCGGGGCTGACGCTGTATACTACGTGCTAAACAGCCTCACTACTGTAGGAACCCCCCCCCCCGGTGCTCCGTCTCGAAAGAGATGCGTGGTCAATGGTCACATGACTAAGGCGAGCAACAAATGAGTACGCCCCCCCCCCGCCCCCCCCGGGCGTGCGCTCTCACGGTACTCAGAACGACGTCTCAGCACCCCTTCTGCGCCTCGAAGTGGAGATCATCACCGGCCATCAATCGGTCCGCGGTCGAGGCGAGGTAAATCGCGGTGATCTACAAGGCGCATTGGGCAGGACCCTCTCGCCAATATTGGGAACGGGAAGTAAACCTCCAGCTCTCTCTCTCGCCAGCAGAGTTTGTACAACTGGCCCGGCTCATCGAACCAGTCGTACCGCAAATCTAACTCGTGTGCCGCCGGGTGCGAATTGACGCTGCACAACCAGCAGTTTATCGAACGCAACAACGATTTGTTTTTTTCTGGCACTCGGTTATGGCTGGCTGCGTCCCGCACCTGGATTATATTCGTCGCTACAGCACTGCCTACCACCGTGCCTCTCAATGGAACCCGGTTTTATGCAAACGACGCCTATGATTTATAGTGGCTAGGGATAATCGGCACGCGTACGACCGCTGATGGCATGCATGTCGTGTATTCTGTGGACGACCCGGGCCTCACCGGGCCTCCTCTCCCTCTGGCTTCTTACACGAACTCGACTGGGGCTGTTCGGGAGTATAGGTGTCTGCAAATCCACGGTACACACGTAGGTGTGTGGCACTTTTCTACAGGGGACCCGACGTAACGTACAATAGACTTGTCTCGAGGCACAGGCAGACGTGGCCATCTGAGTTTCACGGCACCACTCGCCGCGCTCGATTGTTTTCCGGTTGTTTCTGGGTTTTTGGGGGCGTTTTGTTGTTGCTGTTAAACAACAATTCGTGTCAGTTTCGACTTCGTTTCTCCAGGGCCTGCGGCCGATTTTCACTCCGATTATTTGTTAGCTTTTGCCGATTTGCCTACGTTGTGGTTTTTCCGTGTGCCAGTAGTTTTTCACGGAAGCTTCAGGTTTTGGTCGCCAATCGTTCGGCTGCCTCGTGAAATAACTCGGCATTTCCGCCCGTTGCCGTGAGCCACACCCGTTTTGTTCGTTTGTTCATCCCGCCGACACCACTCTCCCCCCTTTCATCGCCGGGGATGATTGGGTAGGGTACTCTATAATTTGGCCGATCTTGCTAAGGCACGGGATTGTGGTTTATATATGTATTTGTGCTTTACTTTTTCCGGTGGCCCAATTTCACCCCGCCCCCCTCCTTCCTCTCTGGGGTGTGGCGGTACCTTTGTTGTTCGACGAATATCTTGCCCCTTCCGGGTCGGTTTACCTTTCCTTTTTTCCTTCCGTCGTTCCTTTGGGAAGCATCGCTGTTGGGGGTGCGGGAGTGAGTTTTGAAGACCCACATCTTCGATCAATGTTCTATGAAAAGTTCGCGGAACCGACGTGTTTCTCTGAACCTCCAACATATCCGCATATGAACGACTTATCAGGGTGGGCTAGTGTTATGGTATTTCCCTGGAAGGTCTCGAAATGGAACTGGTGTTTCCCCCAGTCTTAACTAATTGTGCGTGTACGGCTCATCAGGGTGGGCTAGTGCTATGGTTTTTCCTGAGAGACCTAGAAAGGTCCAGAGTTAGGAATACGGGAAGTTGTGGCATCTTGCTTGGAAGGCCTACGAGGGTCTTCGTATAGGAAACAGGGTTTCAGGGCGAGGCAACAGTCGAGCCCCCACCAGGCCAAACTTTTCATCGGAGCCCTGGTTTGATGTTATACTGCTTCTCTTCTGCCCAGCACCCAGCACATGTGGTGAGTGGCAGCGCAGGACCAGCTCAGCAGGCACACATGGAAGGGGGTGCGTGAGTGTCCCAAGCAACCGCGGGGTCCACAATACGGGCTTGACTGCCTCGCGCTCTTCGACTGCCTCGCGCTCTTCTAGCAAGGGAGAAATGTGTTGTTTTGTTAGGCGAAGACAGAGGAGAGAAGCAGGAGATAGAGCGATCGGTCGAGCTCTCCATCCCCTGAGAGGCTTCTGACGGTTACGTGTACACCTTTATCATAATCCCTCAAAAGTAGAATGATGTATAGCCCGCTATTATTGCCAATGCTACAGCAGTAGTATATAGATGCAACGAACGGGGCTTGGTTTATATACCCCGCTTCTCTTTAGAGAGGGGTCGCCACCGCACAGGTTCAGTTTCTTTCGCTTTTCTACACTTCCCTGGAGGACGATACCTCCCACCTTATACCAACCCCCCCAACTCTATCTTAGCTTCTTGTCGAGAAAAAGCAGTAGCGTATGAGCGCGAGTGAAAACATCAGGATATTGTAGATTCGTGTCCAAAAATGGCATCAGTGTATGAGCGTGAGTTGCAAAATCAGGGTATCATAGATTCGTATCGAGGAATGGGCAGTTGTGTACGCGGGCGAGTTGCAAAATCAGGGTGTTCGGGAGGGTGTCGCATAGCTCAATACGCAAGGCACCCGAGAAACTGAGAGATGGCACAGACCGCTTGTGTGTGCTATTGATTTTGTCGTCATGACATGGGCCTCAATCGGCTTTGGAACGTTCGAGAGGAGGGATGCGTAGGTCCTGAGCTTTAGTGTACGTAAATGGAGGGGACAGACAGACTGACAGACAGACCAACAAACAGACAGATAGACATACAGACGACAGACAGACAGATAGACAGACAGACAGACAGACAGACAGACAGACAGACAGACAGACAGACAGACAGACAGACAGACAGACAGACAGACAGACAGACAGACAGACAGACAGACAGACAGACAGACAGACAGACAGACAGACAGACAGACAGACAGGCAGACAGACAGAAAGGCAGGCAGGCAGACAGATAGGCATACAGACAGACCGACCGACCGACCGACCGACCGACAGAGAGACAGGCAGACAGACAGATAGGCATACAGACAGACCGACAGACAGACAGGCAGACCGATAGACAGACAGATAAGACAGGCAGGCAGACAGGCAGACACGAAATACAGACATGCAGACGGACAGAAAGACAGGCTAACCGACCGACCAACAGACAGATACAAATATTAAACAATTTCCCGCTTTCTAGACCCCAGGTGACACGGGGGAATATTGTACCTGGTAGTAAGATAACCTTAAGGTACTGCTAACATAGCGCGTACCAGGCACGTTCTTCGCCGCGAGACGCTCGGAACCTCCGAAGCATGGAATGTAAACTGGTATGCATTACTCTGTTAAAACGTGTTCCTCGCCCCGGTGTTGTTTCTCTCCCGTTTAGCGTCGAAACAACATGTAGTGTACAACCAGCCGAGGGAAGCTTCCAGAAAAATACCACAAATGTACGCTACTCGTCATGACGATTTATCCTTCCATGTGCGCAAGCGCACCGATAGACTCGTACGCGTGCTGACCACTGCTGGTGTCGGCGACAACGTGGCTATCTTCAATACGCATCGTGCGGGTGTTCATACAGTAGCGTTCTGCAGCTGCAGTACCTCGACGTTTTGAGAGCGTGCACCGCACACTCGTGTTCCCTCTTCTCGGCTTTTTTATTGTCGCGCGCTTGTCGGAGCGCTTGCTTTGCGTGCCAGGCACCGTGTGCTCCCATATACTTCCTGGTGCCTTGTACATACCGGTGAATATCGTTCGCCCACATTCCTACTGAGCTGCTTTCTATTTTTTTTGCATCGGTATAGCCTCAGTTTTGTTTTATCGCAAAGCCCACTCGTCTTTCATCGTATATGCCTACGCGCATGTGAACCCTCGGCATCGTTTGCATGACATGCGTCACACACTGGCTACGCCGCTACTAGAGAAATATATGCCGAATTCACCCATGGTATCAGAACCCACAGAAAAATGCTGCTTCAACGAAAAACGCCCTCAAATAAAAGCGAAAACCTCTTGCGATACAGCAGCCGGGCGTCCTTTACAGGACCCTCCTGACAATATACATAAATCCTGGAACTCGCTCAAGATGATAACGACAATGTCGGCCTGTAGCCCCGAGCACGTGACAGCCTATAACGCTCCCTTACTTTTGAATTTTTCATAGAGGCTCGAGCTGTACCCCCTATACTATTGAGCACTTGTCGCTGTAGACCTATCCAACGTAAAAGGAAGAAGGGGAAAAAAAAGAGAATAGGTAGACCAACGAACGTAAACAAAGACGGAGAGGCAAAACGCAAGAACGCAACAAAACGAATATCCTCGCCTCAAAAACTACGTATGCACACACAATAGAAAAGAGATTTCCTATGGGAGCCGTTCACTATTTTCACCTTCACAGCACTACTACAAACTACGTACAATTAAGGCATACCACATATAGATACATATACACTTATCTATGTATCAACTCACCCCGTACCTCCACCCGATGCTTGGTGTGGTTCCTTTTACTGCATTTACTGCGTGCGATTCGATCGCCCGAGCGCACTTTCTCATTAAAGTTTGCACTTCTTATCCCCACCCATTATCCCGGGCTTCGCGGCTTCAAATAAAAGAATCCATATACACCAGAAGAGGGCCGCAGGAAAGCATCAAAAACCAAACTTAAGCGTCCGCAAAATCTCGCCTCTGCATGCTCACGCCTTCCACGAAGGCAAAGCAGCAACAGCAGCAGCAGCGGTAGTTGCTGCGCGTGGCGCGGGCAAAAAAATAGGGGGCACACCGATGGGCCCCTATCAAGAAAGGCGCCTCTCCGCGGCGGTTATTCGCAGCTGGCGCGTGGGCGGGTCACACAAATGTAACGTACGATGCTAATGCGTGCGAAAAATCTAGAAATAGGTGCTGCGACGTCGGGGGCGGCTCTCTTCCTTCACAGTTATAGCCTTTAGCTCCAACGCGAGTCATGTGCGCGCCTAGGCTGGCGCCGACCATGCCGTTATCGTGACACCTCCTTTTGACCAGGGCGGTCGAGAAGGTACTAACTGTACAACCATTGTACGTTCAGGCAAGAGCCCAAAAAAAAGCGGGCGACGGTCCCCCCCCCCCCCCGTCGCCGCAGATCATTACGGCCCAGCACAGTGCTCCTTCTCCTCGGGAAAAACCTATCGGCCGGCCTCTCGATGGTAACAACAGCGCTCTTTAATAGCTAGCTGCTAGCCTGTCAGCTATGAGAAAGCAATCCAGAAGCTACCGTATATATAGAGGGCCATACATCATATGCTCACAGCGCAGCACAGCGCAGCGCAGCATACGCAGTGCAGCATACGCAGCGACGCACAGCGAAGCACAGCGCGGCCATCTCGGAGCCGTCGGTTGGTCGGCGTGCTGCTGCTACTGCCCGCTCTCGACGTCCGCGCTTGCCCGCGGGTGCGTCGGGGCGGAGGGAGGATCTCGGGACGGAACAGGAATAGTGTTCTTGAGCGAGCGGCCCTTCCCCGAGTGCTTCGCGAACGCGAGCAGAAGGAGGCCCTCGTTGAAACCCCCGACTCCCGCGTAAAAGGCGATGGCGAACGTCGTCCCGTAGTCGAGATTGATCGGGTAGGACGCGAAGAGTCCGGTCTCGGTGACGATCTCCTCAGGGGCTGGCCGTTGCCGGGTGAACGGACGGTGGGGTTGGTGATTTTTTAGCGGCAGCGGAGCAGCAGCAGCAGCAGCAGTAGGTAGCGCGAGCGTTACAAAGAGGGGGGAAGCGGTGGCGTTAGTACCGGGTGCGCGGGTGGTCTCGTATAGTAGCGGCAGCAGCAGCAGCAGCAGCAGCAGTACGTAAGCAGCGCGAACATTTACAAAGGGGAGGGATTAACTGATGTAGGGACGGCGTGTATACATAGCGACAGTACAACAGTAGTACCATCTCTCGGTCAACAGGCCTCTGCTTTTTCTATACGTAGACGCGTGATACGATAGAAGGTACGTAGCCCTTTTTGGATTCAAACTGCTTCTGACTGACTATTAGTATACCCCTCAACTGAGGGACCACCCAGTGTAATTCATACATATCGTTATTCTTTCCAATTTTTTTCGAAAAATACCTACCAGGGTATACGATAGGCCGAGAGTTTTTGAGCGTCCGTTTTTGTTTTTCTGTGTCAAAAATCAATTTCTGAGAGGCATCTAGAGTTCCTCGATTCACGAGCGCCAGAAGCGCTCTCGGTGCCACTCAGGGTAGGCGAGTGCGGCTCCTCACCAGGGCCCCCCGGAGGGCCCCCCGGGAGGGCCCCCGGAGGGCTCCCGGGAGGGCCCCCGGAGGGCCGCCGGACAAAAAATTGCGATTTTCGTGACTGATTCATGGGTTAACCCCGTTTAAACCAGCAAATGGTCATGAGCGGATGAGTTATAAGGATGTTCATGAATTTGATAAGCTGACGTTCAGCAGAATGACGAGAAAGCGTCTCAAGAAAAAATCGACTGCGGCGAAAAAGTCAATCCAACAAAAAAATTACGCCTCCGGCGAAACCCCCCCCCGCACATTTTTTTCGCCGGCGGCGAAACAATGTGCGGCCTCCAAAAAGCGATGTGCGGCAAGCCGCACATAGCCTCCGGCAACTTGTGCGCTGCGCGCTATTTCTCAGGTATTTGTGCGCCAGCGCACCAGCGCACCACCTGTTTACGACCCTGGTGCCACTCCTACCGTACCACACACGTCTGTAAATACATACCTACAAGGTTCCCCTTCGGGAAATGTGGTTGGCTCGAAATCCCGTGTGGGTGTCGCAAGCTGAAAAGGGAGAACACTGCCGGCGTTTCGTTCCTCGTATATATGTATATATATATTATATATATACCAGCGGTTTCGTACGTAAGCCACCGGGCGGAAGAACGAACAACACCATAAAAGAGCTCTTTCAAAGCTAAAGAAAAAAGAAGGTACGGTAAGCTTTTTTTTTACCCATCCGCCGGAGGATTAAAAAAAAAAAGTACGGAAGCAACCGGGCAACTGACCGGGCAAGCAACACCGACCAGCCCAAACGAGTTTATAGTTCGTTCTATATGTATTATATATACGTTCTATATATATATATATAATAAAATGAGCATCGACCACTCAGGTGATCTTGGACCTGTTCGGCTCTGACTTCGCTTTAGACCGGACTCGCACTCGGGACCCGTTTCGAAGGTCTCGCGTTGGCTTTCTTCTGCCCGCTCTTCTCGAGGGTCGCCCCCCTCAGCCTCCGCCGGTCACTTTCCGCCCGCGCGCCCTCTTGGGTCAAGCGCCGCCGCCGAGCGCGGCGACCTTCAATCTGTGGGCTCTTACGAGACGGCGGGACATCAAGACTTTTTGTTCGAGGCAGAAAGGTTATGTGCGGGATGTCGAGGTTGTTCCTCTGAGGCAGCAAGATTTTCTCGTGGTTTTGTTTCTTGGAGATCCGAGATATAGCGAGGTTCTACGTACGTTATTTTTCTGTGGATCTGTTTGGTGTTTGGTTCTATGCAGCATATCGTTTTTTTTACGTACTTGCCGGGAGCTCCGATATACATACATCTTACGTCGTAGCTGTTTTCTTTGATAGCTCGGACTCCCGAAAGTGGCCGCTTACTCTCGACTACCTCCCTGGGCAGGTCGTCTTTAGCCCCTTCCATCTCCTCCGCCTTACCTCGTGGGAATGCGAGTGAGGACACAAGTACAATACGATAACAATCATTTCGGCTGAATACTGTACTCTGTGTACTACTCGTACAACAGCAGCACAGCAGTAGTATCAATAGTACCAGCAAGATTACTTTATTATTTCGTGGTTGTTTCTTGGAGATCCGAAATATAGCGAGGTTCTACGTACGTTCTTCTACTGTGGATCTGTTTGGTGTTTGGTTCCAGCAGCATATCGTTTTTTTACGTACTTGCCGGGAGGTTCGATATACATATATCATACGTCGTAGCTCTTTTGTTTGATAGCTCGGACTCCCGAAAGTGACCGCGTACTCTCGACTACCTCCTTGGGCAGGTCGTCTTTAGCTTCTTCCATCTCCTCCGCCTTACCTCGTGGGAATACGAGTGAGGACACAAGTACAATAAATACGATAACAATCATTTCGGCTGAATACTGTACTCTGTGTACTACAACAGCAGCACAGACTATAATAGTAGTATTAATAGTACCTGGTCGTATATAGTACTGCTGTAGTACTACTGTACAGCAGGAGTATTAATAGTATCCACCGTACATTTAGGTACAGGAACTACAGCAGCAAGCAGCAGCAGTTTGGACAAACAAAAAATCTGTTTAATACGTCGCTACGAGCAATATATTTTCTCGGACAAATTATCACTGCTGTACCAGGTATAGTAGAAGTAAATCACGCCTTCAAATTGCAAAATTACATTTTAGGTGAGGTGCTCAACGACAGACTACATATTGAATCGCATGAGTTCGAATCCCACAACCACTTTCTTTTTTTTTGTCTCGGATCTGATATTGAATATTACCTGTGGTACGTACTCATTATGTATGTATTCCTACCCGCTGTTGACAACGATCTTACACGATTGTAATCATATCATACTCATACGCTTTTTTAATCTGTTTCTTGGATATTTTCTGCCGGGTTTCAACCGGGTTTGCCGTACCCTTGAGGGTATGTTTCTTTTGTAGATTGAGTCGAAAACAAAGTTGACGGCATTCTGGACCGAAGTATGTCTTGCCTATACATTTGTATGTACTTCTTTAGATGCTCAGGCTGAGCACCGACGCCTTGCCGTGGCAGGCGCTCTGGATATATGTTTGTTTTACTTTTTTGTAATGCATTTGGTTTGTCAGGCTGAGCAACACCCTGTTTTTTATATTACGCTTTGTCTTATTTTTGGTCTCCGCGACATTAAGGCCTTGCCCCGGCAGGAGCTCAGGATATATGTTTCTACTGCATTTTTTTATTCTGCGGTTCGGTTTCTCAGGCTGAGCCACAATCCTCTTTTTTCGTATAAACTCGCTTCTTATTTTTCATATCCGCGACCATTAACGCCTTGACCCGCCAGGCCCTCGAAACATATGTTCTGTCTCTTTTTCAAATAATGCGTTTGGCTTTCTCAGGCAACAACCCTGTTTTTTCAATATCATTGTTTTGCGTTATTTCAGGTCTCCGCGACTATTGACACCTTGCCCCGCCAGGCGCTCAGGCAATATGCTCTGGCGATTTTTTCACGTACTGCATTTTTTTTGTTTTATCCTTACATTTAATAATGGTCTCTGCAACCATTGACGCCTTAGGGTCGTTCTTATCGAGCACCTTTTTCCAAAATTTCCAAATATTTTTTTGCGCAATTTTTAGGACTTCCATATTTTCCATAAATAATTTCCAAATATTGGAATGCGAAGCCTTCCAAATATTTTGCCCTGTTAAAATTCCAAATTTTCAAATAAATCCTGTTTTTTGTTGATTTTCCAGTTTTTTTTTGAAAAAAAAATGAATTTTTGGAAACAAGTTGCTCGATAAGAACGACCCTTACCCAGCAGGCGTGGAAGATTGAACGAAGGAAATCTGGAGTTTGTGGAGAGGTACTGAATCGTTGACGTGATTGATAGGGGATGGGGAATTGGGTCATCATGATGGGTGGTTGCAGTGAGTGGTTGCACTGGAAGTGCAGAGGAGGCCGGGAAGGATTGAGATAGAAAGGAAGAGAAACAAAGTGAGCGAAGAAACATATTTATATATGTGTACAAGATGAAGTTGTATCAGATGCACGCTAAATATTCGCGTGTATTGCATGATATCATATATATACCAGATTGGGAAAAGTCAGAATTCTGCCTTCCAATAATAACATCTCCACAACAAAAAAAAAAATACTTGTTTACTTCTGCTGCTATCGTACTATGATATGCACACCCGTCCACGTGCAGTCAACGTATACACGGAATACACCCAACCTAAAAACCAAAATGCCAGCACCAACGTCAACATCAACCAACGTCGCTATTTACTGGCTGTTGCCGTCAACCGTTCGTCTGCGAAGGGTAAACACTTGAGCCACTACGTCGTAAGTCAGCGCTAACTGAGTTATAATACTTCAGTGGCTAATGTAATCCTTTGCAAACGAACAAAAAATGTCACACATATTTTTTTCCTTTGCACCTTTGGCCTCGACAATTCGCCCTCTCCCGTCGATAACATTCTCCGGGGTTGATCAAGCCCCTAATCAGCTAATCAGCGCTTGGGCTTTCCTTCATAGTGGGGTCCTTCTCTCCAAGTCATCGTGCGCTCTTTTATAGTACTACACACTGCCCTACATACTTGCTGTAGTCACGTGACTACATGCAGAAGGTAGGCCAGTGGGTAGAGAGAAAAGGATTTCCTGCCCGCAGTTTTCTGATTGGTCATTAAAAATTTTTAACCAAACATACATTCCACAACGATCATCGATTCCGACTTGATGATCTAGATCTTTCAGGGCAGATATATTCCTGATCTGTATGATCTGTATGATCTAGCTCGCGTTGCCGGGTGGGAGCCGTATACCCTGCATGATTTAGGACAGGTTTCCTGGGTTGGATCTGTGCTATGCAGATCCTGCACAACCTCTCACAGCGGCAGGTGATGAACTAGATGATCTAGATCATGATCTATCTGTAGATGATCTAGATCATGATCTACCTGTCGATTATCTAGATCATGATCTATATGTAGATGATACAGATCATGATCTATCCGTAGATGATCTAGATCTGTCCGAGGCGTGATACATTCCACCTTCTGACCCTCTGGTCGAGTGTTCTTTTCATCGTATTTTAGCCATTATCTCCACCACCTGTTTTCACTTTCTCTCGGAGAAAAATGAAAAAAAAAAATGAAAAAAAAAAAAACATTTTGTTTTTGTGGGGTTCGAGCCCTAGACATATTTGTTTCTTCGTTTGTCTCAGCGCTGACTGAGAATAGCCGACCCGGTCATTTATCCTTCAAACACGAACAACCAACTACGTACGTAACGTAACCTATCTACATTAACTCACATTTGTTGCACCAGTCATCGCTGAGGATCCCAGCGTCGCAGCCCGCATGGCTGCTGTCCCCCCCGATCTCGAACCAGCCGACCTTGCGTCCGCCATCTTGACGAAGCCAGTCGTTTTCCGGAGTGACCAATATGACCACGACCAAAAAGTCTAACCAGCCCAGGCCGGCGAAAACCCAGAAGACTAAGGGGGAGGGTGTGCATTCCCCACGAGGGGAAGGGGGGGTGGTGTTGGCAGGGGTGGTTTTTTCGGTGATCGTGGTGGTGGGTTTTGTGTTCCGCGCCTGGTGTTGGGGCGTTCGCAGTCACGTTGGCGTTGGTGCGTGGGGTGGGGGCGTGGGGTGGGTGGGTGGGTGTGTGGGTGTGTGGGTGGGTGGGTGGGTGGGTGCGGGTGGTGAGTGGGTGAGTGCGCGGCTAGATTAGGTGAGCATTTTGTTTTGTGTGTTACAAGGGACATGTTACCTGGGATAAACCAGGTACGATACATCGTACCTGTACGTATATAGCACGAAAACAAAATATAAAAAAAAAGTACCACACCCACGATTTTTGGCCACTAACTACTTGGAATTGGACTGGGATCCTTTTTGTAGTGAAGGGGGTAAGCTCAGTGCGGTATTATAGGTGAAATTTTACGGGGGGGCATAGTAAATAGGACCTAGAACACACACAAAAAGCTATATATTTAATTATTTATACTCGCAATATTTGGTCCTATTTACTCTAGGTCCTTCGTAATAATAGTACCATATCGCACGAGGAGTACAAACAAAAACTGAGTGGTCGCTGGAAGTTATCGTCGGCAGCAGCATACTGTACGAAGTATTCATCGCTATATATACATTATTTAGTATATATACGAGTAGCATACATAATCATTCGTAAATACAGACTATTGTTCTTCGACTCAGCACCATTTTTGTTATCAAGGGCAAAAGACAAACGTAGAAAATAGAAAATAGGTGTACTACTCTGGGCGTAAATATAAGGACAGTTTTGTATACATATTAATGTGCAAAAGGTCCTTATATTTACGCCCAGAGTCTATTAGACGAACTTTGAGCCATTTATAGGCACACCAAATATTATTATTATGATTCCATTTGCCATCTGACAATGTGCAGCTCTTATTTCAATCATCATATATATGCCATTCACATACTGTATACCTATCAATCAGATCTGAACACTTGACAAACTTATATAGATATACCAAGAATGCAGTCCCCCTTATGAATGCCTTTACCGACTCGTAACCGGCGTTTCACCGATTCGATCAAATCTGAAACGGGGACATTTACTTGTTGTGCCTTTCAATCAAATCTAACCGAGTGATTAATTCATCCCAATCGTGATCCAGTGTATTGCACTCAGGAAAGGGCTTGGTGGCCCTCCCTCCGATTAGCCAGCGCCCGATCGTACCTATTGTTGCACAAAGATTTCAGATGCACCTCAATTTATCTACTCAAGTTGGGTTTCACCTATTTTTGGCTTCAATTGTACCTATAAATGAGCCATTTGAACCGTTTTCTGAAAAAACTGAAACACCTTACAGTGTACTTGTAAATGAGTCATTTGAATCCTTTTCTGGAAAAACTGGAATGCCTTCAATTGTACCTATAAATTCGCCATTTGAACCCTTCGCTGGAAAAACTGAAATGCCTTAAATTGTATCTGTAAATGAGTAATTTGAACCCTTTGCTGGAAAAACTGAAATGCCTTCAATTGTACCTACGCGTATAAATGAGCAATTTGAACCCTTTTCTGGAAAAACTGAAATACCTTAAATCGTACCTGTAAGTGAGCAATTTGAATCCTTTTCTGGAAAAACTGAAGTACGGCCACAAGGCCGCGTTGGGACGAGATGACACGAGTTGCCAACAAAAAACACGATCATCTTGCGAAATCACCGTCTGCGGACGGAATGCGTATTGATACAGAGTGCCGCGCACTCAGTAAGAACCCAGTAAGAAGCTGGGCTGTTGGCTACAGTAGTAGGAGAAGCTTTTTTACTTGGAAATAGACCCTCTTTTGTAGGTACAGCTTGAGCCATTTCATTTATAGGTTAACTTGAAACCAAAACTAGTAGGTGAAACCCAACTTGAATAGCTACAGAGAGATACGTAAGTATCTGGACCGAACCTTTGAGCCAACAGTAGGCTGAGCCTCGATAGACTCACTTTTTCCTATTTTTTTGAGGGGTGGACACACTAGGATAATTCATATTTATGAAGGTTTTGTGCTTGGCGCCTCAAGCCGACCCTCCGACCCTCCGACCCGAACCCTAACCCGAATCCTAACCCTATGCCAGTGTACAGTGCTGGGATGCTGTGCTTGGTAAGACTCTAGGTTGACTCGGCCGGCGTGGATGCTGAGCTTGGAAAGACTCTAGGTTGACTCGGGATGCTGTGGCTGGGAAAGACTCCAAGTTGATTGAGCCGCGCATAATATAACCCTTTTAGCCAACCAGAGTGCCTAAATAGCTAAATACCGACCTTAGGAAGGTTCACTATCAAGCTTCGTCCACTACTGATTTGTTTCGGCTCCCAAAAAAACAAATCACGGGCTTTTTCAGTTTCCGCCGAAGTTCCAACAGTCCTGTTTTCGGCGCATTTCGGCTAAAAAAAAAAAAAAAAACGTCCACTCCAAAAACGTGTTTCCCTTTTTGCGGCTATTTCGGCTCGCATTCTGAAAAATCGGCTCGCTCATCACTCATCACAAGAAAAGGAGCTCGTTGTGTGAGATTTCGGCTCGACGGCGAAAACTTCGGCTCGAAAAAAAAAAAAACGGTCGACTCGATTGTGTGTGTTTTTCCGGCTGATTCGGCTCGACTTCTGAAAAACGCCCTCGCTCATGTGATTGTATCACGTAGCTTAAGGCGGTGCAATACGTACCAGTATGATGAGTAGATAGACAAATGTGTGCTGCTGCATTCATATATACACGAGCAGTAGCCGTAAATCTGCCCGCGCAGGCGAACTTCTCAGACGTGCCCGCATAAAATGATGCTGTTTCTACTCGTACTTACTGTAGGTAAGGTTTTGTCACGAAACCCTCAGGTATTCGTTCCGGACGGTGAGCATATTCTTGGCGTCGACTAACGGCGGCCACCACCCCGACCCGGACCTCTATCCCTAACCCTAACCCTAAGGAGAGGCATGCCTGGTTAGTGTGCCACCTGGTCGTTGTGCTTGGAAAGGCTCAATTTTCAATTTTCAATGCGGGCACACCTAAGGAAGTTCGCCCGCGCGGGCAGATTTACGCGAGCTCAAACACGAGTACCGGTATGAGATAATGCCACGTATCATACGTGCTCACGAGCTATTAAAATAGTAACGAAGACGTTTACGTACGTATATCGTACATGTATTGTTGAAGATACATGGTTTAGGGGACAATCTGGTGCTTGACTGGCCCCTTTCGTCTTCCTCTGTTATCGTACCCTATCGAGCTCTACAACACTTACCACAAGGAAAAACGCTTCGCTCAAATTGAAAAGAGCTTGTCGTATTATATGAGAGATTTCAATCTCGTTCAGAGGCGTTGCTATATAGGGGATTAATAAAAATATAAAAATCGGCAAACGATAATTGATTGGGTGGGGTTGGTGGTATTGGACGATTTGTGTCAGCTTTTTCATTCTAAATGAACAATGCCCTGCACATTGATTGTCGGAAGGCAAATGCAATATTAAAAATCGGCTTATTATGTATCCCAATTCGCCCCCCGAGGGTAAAACTCGGTTTCGTCCCCCAGAAACTGGCTCTACATAAATACGAAAATATCAGCTCTTTATAAAAACCCCAAAAATCGGCTTCAAACACCGAAAATCGACAATTCTCGGCTACATAAGCCTACGTATCGTTGCCCAGCCTAGCCAACAAAAAGTACGATCAGAAGCTGGCCAACCAGCGGGAGGGCCAGGAAGCGTTTTCCCGAGTGCAATATTTTAGTGTACCTATAAATACATGGCTCTGAAGTGCGTAGGCATGCCTATTTTTTATATTTTTTTTGCCTTTTCTTTTGCCTTTTTTTGTTTTCCGACGTCCGACCCTCGAGGGATCGAACGAACGAGTAATAATATAACTTGAAACTTTCGGCCCTCTTTTGTTGAGTTTTGAGTTTTGATTCTTGAGAGTTGCGAGTTTTGAGAGCGAGTTTTATTTGACTGCGTATATGTATGCGTAAACGTGGCAGAACATCTACATAATAATTGATCTACCGGTATCTTCTCTCATTCGTATTATAGGTATGGTATATAAGAAAAGAATGCTCGCGAACAAAAAGGTCGCACCGCAGATAGATCCAAACCATGAATGACGTATCATATAACATGACATATGTCGTACATTATACGTGAGCTCGTTTGTCTCCTCTCACCTCATCCATGCCCGCGGGCGAGGGGAAAGCGGTGGTAGCGCCGCCGGCTGCTGCTCCTTTCACCAAGGCGCCAGAAGACGGGGCACGCCCCGCCCCGTCGTCACTATATTTACCCATGATGAGTGATTGTTCGTTCTTTGCCGACCTAAAACCAAACGAACAGACGCGACAACTAAAGTATCGGAAAAAATATATCTACGAAAAAGATTGTTTGCAGAAAGCAGAAAAAGCGAGCGCGAGGGAAATTATCATATTTTACGTACAACGAATTTATATCTAATTTTTTAATAATAAAGCTTTCAAAGTTGAGTATCAACAATCGGTCCCCCTCACTAGCTGATGTATTACGTATTACAGTCAGTGTACGTAGGTTGCTGGAGACGCGGCTGACGACCTCTCGGAACACGCCGGAAAAAAAAAAAAAGCGAGCACAGCAGCAGTCGTATACGTACGTAGCAACCAACTGACTCCCTATGCTATGATAACCACCGCTATGGTCGGAGACATATAAGGATTTCATATAAGGATCGTTTAACATTAATATGTCAACCAAACGGACCTTCTATTTCTGTCCGGATTGGTATATTACGACAGACGGACGACAGGACACAGCAGGACACAGCGACACAGCAGCAGCACAGCAGCAAGCAGCAAGCAGCAAGCAGCAGCAGCAGCAGCAAACAGCATAGCAGCACTGCTTCGTACTGAGGCGCCGTCACCTTTAACCCACGAATCGTACCGGATACACAGTGCCAACTAGATAAGATTTTTTTGCTGGTTTTACGTGCTTTTGGGTGTTTTTTTTTCAACATATCACGAGAAAATAGGCTTCGCCGCGCGTTTTGGACAATCTTGAACAAAATGTGCAAAACTCGTAGTAATATCTGGTACGATTTGTGCGTCAAGAACACGGTAAAGAAAGGCTGCTATTTTATACTGCTGCTACTGGCCTGCCGATTGTCGGTGATGTTGTATTTTATCTTCTGGTGTCGAGGTAATGTACTACTGCTGTCATCTGACTGTCATACACAGGAAGAACTGGCGGCGAACGCAGACAAAACACAGACAACAGAACAGAAGAAACGAAGAAACGAGGCCCGAGAAAAGAGATTCTTCTGCTTCTTCTTTCTGTTCTTTTCCCCCTCTTTTTTTATTTACTATTTTATTTTCAGGTCTTTCTTTTTCGCCAATGGCTCAAGAGGCGGAAACGGTTGCGCTCTTGTGTGTGCGGCGCAACAACGAAGTCGACGCAGTCGACACCACCCACAAGCTACGTAAAACCAAGCAAGTACCTCGTATATACGATCGTGCGAGTACCCTATACCCTACGTGCCAGGTACTGGTATACCCTACAACAAGCTGTCGCGCCTATCATATGCATATAGAGGAATTGCAGAGGGAGCATTGTGCATGCATGCATAATATGGACCGCACTCAACACAGAGGAGAGAGAACGCATAATTTGCATGCATATATTATGTGCCTGCGCAAGCCTACGCTCAATTTTGCTTCGAGGTTTCATTGCAAGCACAGTTAATTGTTGTTGTTGTGTATAGAGCTCACTTGTTTTGGTGTCCTCCCTAGCTGCTCGGCGAGCCCTCCCTCCTCTCCTTCGGGTGTGCTTCTTCTGTTCTGATGATCTCTGATGTGATGCCTTTCCTGCAGCACCAGCACAGCACAGCTTATAGTATGGTGGCTCCGAAGCGCTCGTAGCTTACTACGAATCTATTGGAAAAAAATTCCAGCGCACAATGTGGGCATGCGGGTATTCCTGGACTGTACGCAGGGATCTCGATGATGATGATGTGGATGCGTGTGTTGGTTCAGCGCAACTCTCGCCGCACGGTATAGGAGGTCTCTCTCTCTTGCTCGGCCACACAACAACAACTATTTCCGCACGCCCAACCCAGACAGACAGGCTCTCCCAGGAGTTGGATAGCGAGAGAGCGAGCTCAGGTAGGTATGGGTAGTATTAGGGTGTGTGTCCCGTCCGCGGTGTCAATGTTCAAAATTGATTGATGGATCATGGACGATTGCTGATTGGTGATGTGAGCTCGTCCCCGGTTCCCGCACGAAGAATTACGGGTATATGCACAGCAGCTGTAAGTAAATAAAGTACGCACGGTTGTCGTACGTCGTACGACGTAGTAGATAGGTAGATAGACAATTTAGACAGCAGCAGTACGAAAGATTAAGCGCGCAGAGTGCCGACCCCATGGGGGGGGGGTGCGATGGTTGTCTGACGTCACACCCATCATAGAATTCCGAAAAGCTTTGACTCTTCGCATCTCTTCAATCCCGCGGCCTCTTCCTGTCCCCGCCTCTTCCTCCTGCCCCCTCTTGGAATTAGGAAGAGAGAAGACTGCTTTTGCCGCGAGTACTGCTGCTGCTGCTCCTGTAATCCAAGGTGTGTTCAATGCGAACGTACCAACGAGTAGTACCAGAAACCGATGAGCACACGTAGGGACTTGACGTAATAAGGTAAGATATTATTATACCAGGTATACAGCAAGCGCCTTTTACTTACCTGCTGGATACCCGGTGCCTGTGGTAAAAGTGTGTTTGATTTGATGAGTCGTTTCGGTATATGGCCAAATACAACAAGGAGCAGCAAGGGCTGATACTTCCGAGGGGACATGGAGTGAAATGACACACGACACGCAGTGAGACGTGGAAGTGTGGAGGGCGTAACCTTTATTTTTACCCATCCGCCGGAGGATTAAAAAAAAAGAAGAAAAAAAAAAAAGGAGAGAATAAGGGCGGTATAAAAACCGCGGACGCGACTTCGATTTTATCCGATACCGGTAAGAACATGCGTGCGGTGGCTGCACTCCAAACTCCAAACACGGGAACACGCACGAGGAGGCACAGAGAGAGAGCGTCTGTTTGCCCTTTTGTAAGATTATCATCATTTTTCTCAAGGGAAGCACACATACATACATACATACATAAATGCACACATTGAACATATGGATGTATGCAAGAAGTCAACATCATCAATGCTTGCTGTGTTGTATTATTACCAGCACGTTGCTTGTTGATACGTACGTACGTACCCGCTCTACATATTTACTACCAGGTACGTAAGGAGCAGTGGCTGGCATGTATTGTACCTGCTGGTGTCATACCTGGTATGCGTACGTGGTAAGTTTTTTCCCGCTGTTCATATAAACCTCGGACAGATCGTCACGATCTAGATCAGATTCACCTACGAAGTAGACAATATCAATACAGATCCTACCCACGGGAAACCTAAGATCATGCGCATACGAAAATCGTATACGCGTACAGCAATAGTACGTACTCGTATGTATGTGGATTATTCGTATAATACTGGACCCACCCGGCAACATCATGAGCTAAATCATGTAACACAAGATCGGTGGGAATTAGATCTGCCTTGAAAGATCTAGATCATGAAGTTAAGCGGGGATCGATGATGATCTGTCCGAGGTATGATAGTATGCAATGTGTTCATGTTTGCATTGTGTTCCGGTAGTTTTTTTGTTTCTTGTTAATAAAAAACCTAAAACTAAAAATGGCTCGGTCGGTTATTCGTTATTTTGGTCGAAAGAGTCTGCCGGTTTCGTTCGGTCGTTCATTTTGTTTTAAACGAAAAAACGAAACCGAAACTGGAATCGGTTTCTCGGCGAAACCAGCCAGCAAGAAAATGGCCAACTTTTTTCGAAGTCGCGAAGCGGGCGTTAGACTACTCATCGCCCTTCTCCTTGTGTTTCGCCGTACCGAAACGATTCCCCTTCTTCTGTGCCCCTCCCGCCCTTGTGTGTCGTCGGTACATATGATACCCCCTCCCCCCGCCTGTGTCCGTCGGACGAATTCACAAGATGGGTTTCTCGACAAAAAACGAGCTGGACCAAAGAGGGAGCGCAAAAACAGCAACCGATACTACACAACTCTCTGATCTGGAATATTAAGGACCGTTTATATATTAAAATTCAATCAAAATGGTCCCTATATTTCGGGTCAGAGTGGTATAATACGACTTTCTACGGAAATATCTCGAAAGGTCTCGACGAGATCTTTCCAAAACAACCACAATTTTCATTGTGTGTGCCCCCCCTTTGTTTCTTGTGTTTGGAAAAAATCGGCTCGGAATCGCGGAGTCAGTCATACATAGTTACCGCATGCAACCAGGAGGCCCGAATCCATTCTATGTATACTCTTAAAAATATACATTTCCTAATATTATACAACGTTCATATATACCAGGTACCACGTATAATATAAAACAAAGGCAAAATAATGCACTCCACCGTTGATTGACAGGTTGTTTCCTGTTTCCAAATGATTCAATGTATCCATTTATGTATTAAAAAAAATTAAAAACAACAACAGCTGTGAGCTCGAGGATTTCGTATATAAGGGGGAGGGGTGATCTCGGCGGGGGGGGGGGGGTGGGGGGCACGCACACGCCTCTGCCTCTGCTCGACCCGGAGCGGAACGTGGCCGACAAGCCTGTCTGTTTTTACAGGTTAGGTACGTGCATCGCTTCTTTGCTACTACTACTACTACTGCTGTAATGATGATGATGCTGATGATGCATGTATGTATGCATATCATATATGTGATGTGATCCTGCGTCGTGCATGCCTTCGGGCGGTGCATGCCTTTGGGCGGTGCATCCCTTCAGGCGTTTTTCCATGGAAAAACAGTCACAGCTCCGGGCAAACTCACCACGATCGATTGTCAAACGAGTATAATAGTCGGGTATCGTACGGTACACAGGATGATTCTTGGTGGACTCCTTCCGGATCTGGCTACGTAACGGTCCCCACTTTTTTCCTCTCGGGGATCCACCAACCGGCAGACCACTACGGAGACAAAAAGGGCCACTATATTTATATTATATCCTGTATATCATCGTCAGAATCAGAATCACCATCATCATCCTCGCGCGGATTCCTGGCATCTAGGATCTGGATGAGCGATAACTATCATCCATCACAAGGAAATAATCCGCCCGCCGATTGCCTCGTAGCTCGTACGTATATACGAATGCATGCCATACTAAGAATCTGCATTCGACGCGAGTCAACGAGGGAAGAAAGCGCTAAAATATTCTCGCGATAAAAATGGAAGGCACGTACCGTAGTGGGGAGGAAGGAAGAAGAGCCTACTTAGTGACCCCGGACCTGAGTTACGACTAAAGTGGGAGCGATAAAAAGAAGGGCGGAGATAATAAATGGGATGGGCAAAACCAAATATTGCGTACTCGCTCGAGAGCCTCGCCAGCCATCCTGAAAATGCTGTATTTATTGGGCCAGAATCTAAGACAGCTGGGATGGGGTTAGTGGTGGTGGTGATCGTGGTGATTGTGGTGGTGGTGCAGTGAAGGGCTACGGCGGTCCTCGAGACAAACATTGGAGAGGCTCGGGGCGGCAAGTGTTACCCGCACCCGTAGAAGGAGGGTCCATCCCGTTCGGCGGCGCTTTCAGCAGAGCCGTACTTAGCCGGCGCCAGTGCAGGTCCCCCGTTGCCCAACAGCGCCCGACGCGGGGGGAGCAGCAGCACCGGTGGCGCTAGTGGTGCTACTGCTCGTGGTGATGGTGGTGGTGGCGGTGGCAGGGGCGACACGGGCGTGAACAGCGCCAAGAGCTTGGAGGAGCGGCGGGCGCCCGAGACGGACGGGACATTTTCTCTGGGAGCGCCGCCGCAGCCGGCTGGTCTCGGCCGCCACCGCCGCCGTATGCGCGTGGGAGGCTTTTTTAAACGGCCATCGTGACCACGACGCACACCATTATTATCGCAAACATGTGGGACTTTTGGGTGTGCCTCAAAACGTCCCAATCTCCCTTTATACTTTCGATCAATATCATCGTATATGTTACGGACTTCAGGCGTGTTTTGCGAAACGTTCCTACCCTCATATTTCCGATCAGACCACCCCTACCATTTTCATCGAAAAATACAAGGGACTTTTGGGTGTGCCGCAGAACGTCTTAGCGTCCCTTACATTTAGGACCAGGCTGGTACTTTTTACTATACGTAGTACGCCGTGATTATTGTAAGCTCGTACTGTGATATAACTGTACGTACGGAGAGAGGGCGGCACTATGGCAGTACAGTACAGTACAGTACAGTACAGTACAGTACAGTACAGTGCAGTACAGTACAGTACAGTACAGTACAGTACAGTACAGGATACCTACTAAGAAAACAAGCAAGAAGAAAGCTAGGCTGAAACTTACAAGAAAATAAGAAAGTCGGGAAGCCGTTACACTGAAGTTAGTGCAGAAGGCGCCCATTCTCAAAACAAGAAATCCAGCCTGGGCCAGCTTTCCTGTTTCTTACTAAGTGTCCTGTACGGCGGGCACGAAATGCGTAGTAATGCCGGTTCTTGCTATACTCCTGCTACTCGGACGGGTGGCCGCTACTTGATTGGAAGCAAGGTTACCCCGCGAGCCAGAAAACCTACACGAACCAATTATGATATGAATACCGCAGAGACCAAAGTAGCCGTAGTGGGGCTGGCCAGGTTCGGTGGTAGCCAGCGCTTTAAAAAGTTAAGCCGCTCTCGCTTTCCTTCGTGTGCCCATCTTTGGTGGAGCCGGTGTCCGTGAGAGGCCGTGTGATTTTCCGCACCTGCCTTTGGCGTCCTTTTGCCAGCTCCCATCGACTGCTTATTACCCCGTTGAACTATTAATAGCAGCATATACCAGCAAGCCCCAAAATCGCCTTGTAGTATTGCGGCTTACTGTTGTTGTTCTCATATTAACTCATCGCCACACTGCAGTCTGTGGGACAGGATAACTCTGGGGAGTGGAATGTTGTATCACAGGACGAACCCCCCCCCCCCCCCGGGAAAACAATAATACACGTGTCCGGCTTCATGCGGTGTATAGCCAGCGCAAAATAAGTTAAGCCCCTCTTTTGATCTTTAAGAGCCAATCTGGTGACCCGTGACAAGTCGCTTGATTTTCCGCACCCTCGCTTTGCGTCCTTCTTTGCTACCTCCCGTCGACTACTACCGTTGTACAACAAACATGCCAGCAAGCCTAGTTATATATTTGATAGCGCTTGCCGGAAGTAAAAAAGCGCAAGGAAGAGGAGAGAAAGAGAGGGCAGGTAGGTGTACTGCGAATACCGTTGCTTTGCTCGGCTCAATAATACTACTACTCTACAAGGACTCGGGCCGATCCTCGCTAATAACCGGCCGCTGTTGAGTCATCGCCCCCCCCCCCTTCTACAACTAGCTCGGTCGAACGGTTGGCTCCACAGTGCTCACTGCCTGCCGTGCGCAGTGCGCACCAACCAATCAACCAAAAAACATGTCCCCAGCTTCCTCGCCCTCCACCTCTCCAGCGTACCTCCTCCATTCAGCCTACTACAAGACCAAGCCCATGTCCTCTCCTCATCGACTTGAAAATTTCTCGGTTTTTCTCGAATGCTTGATCGTGTGTCAAGCCACCGAAGGCTAGAACCTGGTACAACCGAAGCTCCACACAACAAAAAACGTTTATCACGTGCAAAACCACGAGGCATATGCAAGGCGCTCGGGGACCACCTCCTCCGCGGCAGAAGACCGGAGTCGAACCAACCCCTCTAGACTAAAAAGCCCGTTCCATCGTAAAACTACACCAAACTCTACAATACTATCAATTTTTTCGCGGGCAAGCCCAACAGAAAACGCGACAATAGCATACAAAAAACACACACACAAACGCACACGCACACACACAAAAAACTGTCTTCTCCTTTTCCTGACGCTGACACCACTCTTCCTCCTCCTCCTCCTCCTCCTCTTTTCCTAACGCTAAACATACACTATGCCGCCCCTGACCCCGCGCCCCTCTCGACGGAATCGAAACTTAGACCCTCGGCGAAACGTCCGAGATGCTCTCGTACTGGGAGCTACTGAGCCGGCTCTGCCCCCCATCGCTCCCGCCCAACCCCCTCCAAGGGGACGTCTCTTCTCCGCCCTGGCCTGCCGTGGGGCCCGCAGCCCGACGGCGGCTGCCGCAGTCGACGAAGCCCCACACCACGGCCGCCACCGCAACCACTGCCGCAACGATGGACGCCCAGACTATCTTCGGCCGACGTCTTCCAGCGCCCGTGCCAGTGACGGTCCCGTTGGAGGCCTGAGCTGTCGACGACGTCGCTGCTTCTCCTGCCGCTGGGTCTCCGGCTGCCTCTTGGGCGCTTCCCTGGAAGATTTAGTGGCCATGTGTAGGCGTGTTTGCATAGGAGAGGGTTAGGGGCGGGGGCGTGGGGCGGGGGGGGGGGGGGGGGGACTCATTTGTTGTTTGCCTCAGTCATTTTACCATTGACCAAGCATCCCTTTCGAGACGGAGCACCTTTCCTACTCCTGATACGGGGGGGGGTTATTTTTACGATGGAGGCAGAGTTGGGGCGAGGGAAGCCAGAGCAGTCTCGCCCGATTTGAGCAACATCCCGACGTTACAGGGAAACCACCGGGCGTCGTCAGAGTTTGGCCATCTGTTGCGTTCACCTCCTCTGCATGTTTCTCCAGCGTAATTCTGCATGAGTGTGTGGGCGTAAACCATAATGCAAACGATGCGGATGCCGCCGATCGCTCTAGAATTAGAAAAACACGAAGAAACTTACACGCGAGGAGGGGGGGGGTTGGGGTCCCTCTACGGCGGTTTCCTGCGCGGCGTACCATATCACACGGGTGATAAGATAGTACATCCCCTCGGACAAAGTTTACAAGCAGGCGTGCTCAACAACGAGGGGAGAGTGCAGACAAAAAACAAGTGGTGCGTCTAATGGAAAGGTCTCGACGAGATATTTTCAAAAACCACCATTTTCATCGTGTGTGTGCCCCCCCCCTTTTTTCCGTAGACATCATTTTCGTTGCGTGAGTGTGTCCCCCTTGGTGTGAAAAAAATCGGCGGAGAACTTCATCCCAGCGGTATGTGTTGTTCTATCACCCCGTGTGATACACTTGAGGCCATCACTCTTATCGGCGGCGGCAAACGTCGCCCTGCCGCTCACGCGCTGTATCATACGTACACCGCAACCCACTGCACTCGTGCTCTGTGGATAAAAAACACCCAGGTGCTGACTCGCCTTGGTAGCATCCGGACATGCCACCGCCGGCGAGAAGTTGGGGCCGACGTAGCTCCAAGGCAGTGCGTTGATCTCGTACAGCATGGAACCAAGCGCCCAGTCCACCTTTAACGCCAGAGACAACGGCGGAGACGGGAAAACACGGAGGGAGAGTGTTGTTCATAGGGTTTAGGCGTGCCGCTCCAGGGTTCGGGATGCGGACAGAAGTTTTGCGCCTTGCCTCCACTCCGCGCGGACACAATGGGACGCGAAAAATCGGGGTGCCGGCACAAGTTTTGAAACCCGTGCCTCCCTTCCGAGCAGACAAAGGGGCGCAAAAGAAACGTCATTTGTGCAAGCAATCGAAAGCTTAAGCTTCTCCCTCCCCGTTGTGCCGCGCACTTGTTGCGGAAAACCCCCGCACGGCTGAATCCTTACGCCCCCGACCAATGCTATAACGCTAGCGCGAAGATCCTCGCTATTAGCTAGAAACTAGTTTGAGGACGCCGAGCCCCCTGGAAGGGTAGTGGCAAACACGGGGGCCGCTTTTGGTGCTTGCGTTCATCGTTTCCACTACTGCTCCGGCTCAGTCTCAAGCGGTAACATGACACACTGGCGCTGCGACGCTGAGGGGGTGAGTTCCCTGTTCCTCAACGCCACCGCCGATGATGCCGCCGAAAACAAGACAAAAAAACAAACGTCCGGAGTATTGTCCGAAGCGGTTGAAGGAACAGAAGCGCAAAAAACGGGTACTGTAACGCTCATGCCGTTTTTGCGTGTGAAAGGGCGGTGATCTTCAGCTTCATTTTTACCTATTCGCCGGAGGATTAAAAACAAAACTCCGACAAATGCCGAAGTACACGCCACCTTGCGGCACTGCCAAAATACCTGCAAACACGCCGGTCGTCCCTGCGGAAACCTGCCCTTACCACATAATAAGACGAACCACGCAACACCTACCAACCAACCCGTGTGACACCGCGGTCCTTGATCTCGGAATCGGTGAAGCCTGAGCGCGCAAGTAACCTTGGATATTTTAACTTCTAGTCGCGGTTAGATTGCTGGACCGTCCGTGAAGCAGGGAATTGAAAAAAAAATGTCAGTGCAAGCATCCCTAGCAGTTATATCGCGGCACGTGCGGCCTGCGCACACGAGACACACCATATAGGTTTCGAGCACTGATTCCTACGTCGATTGCTGGGGAGGGAAGGGACGCCATGACACAAACGAACAAGCAATGTTTCCGTGAAGAGTGGACCAAGATGGAGGCATGTCTTGACAGCCTTAACCTTAAGTTTGGCTACTGAACACGCAATATTTTGCGGAAGAGGAGACCAAAATGGAGGTATGTCTTGACAGCCTCGAGTTTGGCGGGAAACGGAAAGAAAAGCATAGGGGTAAAACGGGATAGGGGGGCGGGGGGGAGAGTGGTTCTCCCTTTTCCATGAAGCCTAAACAAACCGGCGCCCACCCACGCCCTAAGCTCACACCTTGTAGCCTTTGACTTCGTCGACAAACGTGATCTGCTCATCCGTGGGGAAGCCGAAGCCGTCCCGGAGGAGCGTGGTGATGTAGGACGACATGAAGCAGTACTTGGGCAGGTACTTTACGTTCTTCTCGTGCTTGAGGCGGCCCTCGTTGTAGCTGGCGAGCTCCTCGTGCGACATGGTGCAGATGCGCCTTCCCTCCTTGACGACGCTCGCTACCGACGTCTTCTCGGGGAGGTTGAGAAACTGCCACAGCTTGTAGTACCTGCAATAGGGGCGAAGACAAGTACGTTTCGTTTGGTTAACTTTGTACACCGTGCCAAGGCGCCAGGAAGTTGGGGCGGATGCACCGGGGGGGGGGGGGGGGTAGAGGGTCGTCAAGCAGGCTCGCCAGGGAGGCAGGTACAGCGGCGAGGAACGGGGGAAAACCCCGCACGATAGAAGAAAAAACGGAGAGGAAAGATAGGGGGAAAAGGGGCGCATAGCAGAGGTGAAGGAGCTGCGGTTAATGCCGCATTTTTGCAGTTTCACCTCCGTTTCTCCGCATTCTCGACTTCTCCACATTGTTCGAGCAACTTTACTACTGACGGCGCACGCTGGACGCTCGTCTTACACCCCCCCCGCACTCTGCTCTTCTCCATCCGCGCTACGGGTAGCAACAGCAAAGTGCCCAAGAAAACGCGGCATAATATGCGTGCACATACGCGCAAAGCGTTAGGTTGCCGAAGCGCACGTAAGGACCAGCTGGATTCAAATATCCGCCGCTTTTGCTTCACTCCCCTTCCCCTTTCCCCTCTGAAAAACAGAACAGGGTGCTTTCACACAGCAGTGGCGCGCCACCTATAGCCCAACCCCAGGTACAGGTAGATAGATGCTCACAAAGACGAGCATCAGACGCTGGAACGCTGCAACACACACAATCTCGCCGGAAAAAAACACGTACTCAAGCGTGTGTAGTTATAGCCCCCCTACCTCTCCATCCCCCTCCCTTTCGAAACTCAAACCCGGGGTCAAATATCGGGCGTCCCCCCTCCCCCCCTCCCCACTATGGTGCATGCCCTCATTTTGACTACTCCAGCGTGTCCCGAATCAAACTCAATACCCCTCCCCGACACACACGTGCGCAGACGAAAACACCCACCCGGCGAAGCCATAGAAGCGTCCGAATTCTCGGCCCTTCGGGAGTTCCGGTTGGTAGGTGCCCAGAAGAGAGCACTGCCCTGGAAACGCAAACTGACAAAAGTTGTCTGCGGGAGACTTCGCTTCTAGAAGTTTGGCGGTCTGTGGGCGACGGGGCCAAGAGCCAGGACGAGGGCGTACGTGAGGTGTAGACGGGCCGGGGGGGGGGGGGGTAGGGGTAGCATTGCCTCAGATATGTATTCATACATGAGAGGACACAAGTGTCACCATGGGCATTACTACTACCGGTGACATATCGGCGTATTGAAACGCAATATTACAAAGAAAAAAAACGCTACAATGGCAAACTGCGCATGGAAAGACGGGGGTGGATAACGATAGCCCAATCAATAGCAGACGAGAGATGAGGGCTGGGGTTATAGGGAGGGGTGATCCAGAGAAAAAGAGAGGAAGATGGAGACAGCGACGGTAAGCTTCCGGCTCTCCCTTCCACCAGGAAATCCAGAGGGGAACCAAAAGGTAAAATAAAACAAATAGCCGAAGTTGGGGGTTGAAGCGGAAGAGCAAAGCACTACACATCTACAGTAGAACAAGGCTGCCCCAAGCCGCACCGCGATTGCTGTATACACCCACGAAGTTACACACGCTCTCGAGCATACACACGTATATACAGGAACATACGCATCATCTTCTCACCTGCTTGCCGCACGAGTCGAAGTCAGAACCATCGCCGGCGGGGACAACAAGGTACTCCTTTCCGTCTTCAGGCGAAACCAAGGTCTCGTTGAAGCCCTTGGGCATGCAGGCATCCACCACCACGAGAGGGCTCACTTTCGAGCTCGGCGCTTCGCTGTCATGAAAACAACGACGAATCCGGGCGACAGGGATACATTTTTAGGAGATGAAACACCCAGCGAAATGAAACGCTCGGCTGGACACGAACACACGCGCTTCGTTCCCCTACATCACAACCCAGCCATCCCATGAACGATTGCTGTGTATTCCCGACAACATGCCTTGTTGTTCCTCAGATTAACTCATCGCCCAAAAATCGAGTCCCTGGTCACTGGACAGACTCCAATAACCCTGGAGTATATAGAAGAAAGAATTAGTACCCCGACAAATCAAAAACTTTGATAATACTCTACCGGGCGGTTTCTTGGCGCCCGTAAAAACGCCTCACGAATGCCGGCAAAACTCTCACCCTTCCTCGGAGAAAGAGGAAGAGGAGGAGGCGTTATTGGTCGACGCCACCGTCACCACCGCCGCCGCCTCCACCGCCTCCTCCGCCACCTTGGTGTGCATGCGAAGGCGTGCCGAGTTCAGTCCGAACTGGAGGAAGGAGTGCGTGTAGACGTTCCAATGTTTTTGCCCCCCGATCTGCAGCTTGAAGAGGTTGGCCAGGATGTCCTGAGGACAAAGAGGGACGATCGCGGGTGTTTGTTGGATCGGCCAGAATTGACAGTTTCATGTGTCGTTTCGGGGCATAGACTTTGAGGTACCCGGGCGTGTATCCTGCGCTCTGGTGCTATCGCACTCTCCATGTCTGTGAGCCACCCGTTTAAACACGACAATGTGAACACACTATTTATAGACTGCGAGGCAGTCAAGGCTAACCTGCCTGGGAATTACAAACACGCCGGCGCCGGTGCAGGCGGAAGCGAGGGTGCAGGCGCCGGAGCGCACACGTGCGGCACCAACACGAGCAGGGTTTGCATCACAAAGGCGATCTCAACAAACTAACAAAACGCTAGAGAGAGAGAGCCAACAAAAAACGCGACAAACTGAAGCTGTTGCTCCTATTGTAGTACTTTACGCGCGCGCGCGAGAGAGAGAGAGAACCGGGCAAGAACCCATAACGTACACCATACCGGTACTCCAGCCACTCCATATATCTGATGCGCCTTCCACGTGATCATGATACGGACCAATGCTACAGCCTTCACCAGGAAAAGGGGAAGGCCGCCCCTTCTGGCAGGCAAGAGATGACCGAAAACAAGCTTATCGTTGACAAGCAAGCCCTGTACATCAAAACAAAAACCAGCTCGTCGTGCAAAACTGCGGAAGCGGAAACCCGTCCCCGCCAGCCGCCAGCCGCCCGCCAACCTGGTCAGCCTTGAAAAAGGAGATCTGGGTGGACGCCCCGCCGAGGTCTAGCGTACCGACGGTCATGTTAGCCGACGAATCCGCCGTTCCCGCACCCTCGCTTTGCGCGAGCAATTCTCCATGAAGAAAGTTCACCGCCGCCCAGCCGTAAATCCCCTCCTGCCTCATGGGTACGTCAGAAGCGGGAGGGGGGGGGAGGGGGGTGCTCAGGTCATGCATGATCGTATTGGTATAACCATAGACTCTCGCATCCCTGCAATGCCGGGGCAGGGGCGAGGTTGGGGGGGGTGGAGGGTGGGGGGGGGCAGGGAGCTCGCCACGCCAAAGGACATGACTACCGGTACTGCTGTGCAACTGCACCAGCAAGTGGCCATGCACATCGCGGGAAAGGGAGAAGGCGTTAGCGCGTAAGGAGCGAGTTGATTTTTCCAAACGCTTCCGCGCGCGGCGTGGGCAAAGCGGGCTATCGCAAGCATTAGGCAAGGTTGATCCCCGTCCTCAGAGCGGGGGGGGTATAGATTAAAGGAGTTTATAATGTATGGTCTCACGGTAACAATCCCCTGCAGCAGGGGTGGTGCCGTGGTGCTGCGAGCAACGAAACCAATAAACCTCCCTCTCAGAGGCAGACGCGAAACACCCCAACACTGCACATACCCCTACCCCAAGCACGGGGGGAGGGGTTGAAACGCGGCGCGCGGGGGGGGGGGACGCCTCCATCCCTCGCCCGACGATCACATAAAACCGCCAACACTTCCCCCTCCAACTCCTCCCAAAAATAAGACAGAAACACCGGTAGGATGGCTCCCTAACGTCGGGACCCGGCCCGCGAAACCTACCTCCTCCCCCGAAAATAAAACCCTTGGCCTGCTTCGAACTGAAGCTAAAAGGGCACGGATCTTCGGGTCGCCGAGAAAGTCTCTCACGGCCCGCAGGATAGCCTCGCGGTCGTTGTAGGACAGCTGCCGCATGCCGGCGGTCGCCTTGAGGTAGATCGGGAACTTTCCCCAGTCCTTCTCGTGGTCTTTGAGGATGTCCTTGGCGAAGTCCACGAGAGGCGCGAGGGCCGTCGGGATGTCCTGCGCCGTGAGTAGCGGTGGCAGGTTGTCAACCCCGGGGGGGGGGCGGGTGGTCAGTTCGTGAGAAGGAGGCCGACAAACGGTGACGACGGTTTTACCATGGCAACACGGGGTCCACACCACAAGGCATAGGGGGGGGGGTAGGATGGAGAAGAGCGGGTGAGGAGGGAGGGGGGGGGTGTACTCATGTCGTGCATGGCCGTAGTCGTATGACCATAGACCCTCGCATCCCTGCCATGCCGGGACGGAGCACGTTGGGTTCTTAACAACCAGGCAGGCATCACTTGCACCAAGCGCGAAGCGTCGTGAGACGTTGGGCGAGTCACATGGTTGATGAGCTGCATCCTGCTAAGAACCGCTTGTGAGGCGGAATTTGTTTTATATGGATGACAGCCTCCAATGAGTTAGATTTGATTTATGTTGTGGCCACTTCCAGAGACAGCAACGGGTATATTAGGTAACTACCTCGGGGGTGCCTTACCATTTACACTCTACGTGATGGGGGGGGGTGTACTCATGTCGTGCACGGCCGTAGTCGTATGACCATAGACCCCCGCATCCCTACAATGCCGGGACGGAGCACGATGGGTTTTCACCAACCAGGCAGACATTGCTTGCACCGGGGGGTGTTAAATGAGGGCGCATGTTGTGAAATGATATTTGCTGGAAATCGGTTGCTGTATTGTTCTGTAGATCGGGTGTTGGTTTGTTAACTCTCCTAAACAGTGTGCCCAACAACGTGCGCAGCACCCGCCCTTCTGCTAACTTTGCGAGCCCCCCCAAATAAAACGCAGTGTGGTGCGGACCACTGCGGGGCATGCCTAGCCTTGGGCACGTGCCAATAGTAGTTATGACTACGTGCCTCCCTGATGCTTCACTCCAACCGCACAGGAGGTTTGACAGCCCCGTATCAATAATTTCACCACATCAGCAAGACACAGCTGCACACACCAGCAACTCGAGTCCACATGATACGCTGCAAAACTTACGCCATTTCCCCCCTCCCCCCCCGCCCACACCCCCAACGCGATCTCTCCATGCTCCCGCCACATTCACCTCAGGGTTCGAGCTGAAGGACGATATACCTGGCTCCATCCTGTGGGTCCACTGGTTCGTTGAGCCGGGCATGGAGATTGGCGGCGGTACCACCTTGAACTCGCGCGGCTCCCACTCGTACACGTGCATACGGCTTCCGCTGCTGCCGGCGTCGATGATCTGCGTTCGGAGTTCCATATTATAACGAAGTGGGCGTCTTTTGTTGGGTGTGGAAAAAACGGTAAAAAACAAAACAAAAAAATAACATCGTGATGAAGTCAACCAACTGCACTTTTTTTCAGTTAGTTTCCAGCAAGAGAAAAAAACGCCGACAAAAGAGGGGACACGAGGAAGTAAGGCCCTGGGGGGAAAAAAGAAGCTCTTACAGCGTGGAAAGCCGCCGGAACACGGCAGCGGAGCAGGAGCTGAATGAAACTAGCGTCGATGATATTTTTTAGACTTTGGACATGAGACGCAGCCTCGAATAAAAATCGACGTAATGTGGCGTGGCGACACATTCCTCCCGCGGTGTCATGAGCTGATGGGTGCCTGGGGGGCGGGCAGTCGCCTTGAAATCGAAACACAGCCTTACCAGCTGAAGGTACACGTACCTATGGCAGAAAATGGAAACCCTCTGAGCTTGGGGGTGGGGGTCGGGCAGCATGCGGGATAACAAAAAACAGACTGATCGCGGTTCATCGCTGTTAGCGATAGAGGGAGATCCGGCGAAGCATGGAACACGACGATCGTACAGCCGAAAGAGAACGAGTTATTTCCGCAACGGCGTCAATTCCTGCGCTTAGTGGCGTCGAAAGGCTATCATACTGTTCGCATTCTAACAAAACCATACTAATTTCGCGAATATTAATATCGATATTAGTGGTACATGTACGTAGTTCAGGAAATATTTAGTTCAAGAAAACGGGAACGGGTGGACAGAGGGCAAACCATGACGCCACTTCCATGGTCAGGTTTTCGCAGACGCATTTCGCGCAGGCGGGATACAGTCGGCCCACCACAACACGTAACAGCACATATGCCAGTCTTTCGAGGCGCGTCGGGGCCTCTTCGGGCCTTCATATACTATTTTTAGTGTAGGAGAGCGGCCAGTCAAGGGGTCAAATCGCGGTCTGTTACGTATAAGTAGCATGTTTGTTGGAGAAACAGGAGCGTGATCCCGTTTTGACAATCGAAACGGTTTTCGTCGACAGCTGCAAAGAGTACGGCTGTACCCCACACAATTTCCAGTTAGTTTGTCCCCACAAATTATGGTGCAAGTTGAAATAAAGGGGCCCATTGTACCCACCGTGCGCCGGTGTGACAATATCAGAGGGTAAGGACACAGAGTACCCCTTGCCACAGGTTTGCCTATTGAACAGGTTCTCGTTGGTATTCACGTGTGTGCTGTTTGCTTAAGAGATGAAAGAAGAGCAGCTTTTTAACCCGTTTAGAACTGTACTCCCGTTTTGGGGACAAACAACTTGGAATTAGTGTCAAATACATGGTTCTGCACAGTGTAGTGCTAAAAGGGTTACCTCTTTTTTGCACGATGAAAGACTAAGACTGCAAGGTTGAATGAAGGCTCGGGTTGCCTCGCCTTGAAAACCCCTGGTTTCCATCTAATATACGCCTTCCAAGTACTACCAATACGATCCCAATACCTGTTACCAGGTAGAGATGGCTCCCGGATTCGTGGGAACCGGGTACCCGGAGGCGGGTACCCGGAACCGTCGGTACCGGTACCGTCCCGGTTCCATTTTCACTACCCGCGGTACTGGGTATACCGGGTACCCGGGTTCCCGGGTACCCGGGTACCCGTTATTAGTTACGCTCCACGGAGCCCCCGATAGACAGCACACAGCGCACAATGCACAGCATACCCTACCTCCCTTCACACAACACGCCATACACACACGAGACCCCTACCAGCTACTAGCGGAATAGAGATGGCTCCCGGATTCGTGGGAACCGGGTACCCGGAGGCGGGTACCCGGAACCGTCGGTACCGGTACCGTCCCGGTTTCATTTTTATTACCCGCGGTACTGGGTATCTCGGGTACCCGGGTTCTCGGGTACCCGGGTTCCCGGGTTCTTTCGCATTTTTATTTATTGAGAGAGACGACATGAAGGCTTGTCCTCCCACCTTCCGCCTCACCACGCCTCACCACCCCGCCTGAGGACCGTTCATGCCGCTCAAACACAAGAGTGGAGCAAAATGCACATGTAACCCCGGGTACACGTACGGGAACCCGGGTACCCGGGTACACGTACGGGAACCCGGGTACCCGGGTACCCGGGATACCCAGTACCGCGGGAACCCGGGACGGTACTGTTCAAATCCCACCGAAGGCGGTACTGGTACCGGTTCCAATTTTCGAATCCGGGAGCCATCTCTATTACCAGGTACTTTCTCGATACCAGTTACCAGGTACCAGGTAATTACCGGCATTTCCACACAATTCAAGCAGTACCATAACACCGGTACAAGCATGAGCCGTAACCGTTTTACTGCGTGGGGTGTATCATTACCTCGAACGCGGGCAGGCGGTTGCTTACCGGTACTCCGGCCAACGAACCGCGTTCACCCGTTTCATGTCAACACTGCTGACTGCTGGCCTGCCTACGATGGACGCCCAAAACACAGTAGAACTTACCACTTTATCGAGGTTTGTTCTCATTGGCTAAGTGTCAGGGTTAGGGCTGATCTGATTGGCTTTGCGTCAGTTAGGGTTAGTTATACAGTTAGTAGTAGCTGTTGCGCTGTTGCTATATTCGTACGAGACGTATCGAGACTGCTGCTGTACGTAGTCCCAGTACGTAAGATACGCGGTGCTGGTCGGCTCAGGCGTCTCGTTCGAGTTGTTCCGCTTGCCAGGATTCAACTTCGTACCAATAAACAAACATGTGCTGTGCTCTCAAGTCGGTGCCATAGGCTTGAACGGATCCTGATCAACGACGTGTTCCTCGAGTAAGACGGAGATCTACTGGTACTATTAATGCCAGTAGCGTATAGTTGCACCTGTGATATCATCCGCCAAGATCCAAAGCCGGCGAGGGCCGTAGACCGTAGATGCTGGTGCCGCCCTATTTTCAATTTTCGACAAAATACGATGAGCGACCACACCGCCAATAAAGACACCGGATCGAAGGCTCCCACGAAATCGAGCGTGGAGCGTGATTTCCCCAGTGATCCCTGACCGAAACAGTAGTGCAGGGCCTCGAACGTCGACAGGGGAAATCGACGATGAGCTACCAAGAAGTGCCCGAATGTATATCCGACGCATCTTCCTATGTACGCATCATACGTACTCATCTACGTACATCTTCTGCCTTCTTTCTTTTTTAGCGACCGCATTCTCACCATTCCGTGAGCAATGGTGGAGTCCAACATGGATCGATCCGCGTATCCCGCATCAGAGCACCGTGACAGCAAGAGGCTGGCCAGCGCTGGAAGAAGTACGCGCAACATAGAGGCGATAGGCGAGAAGATCGTGGTCTTCGTTGGTGCGGTTGCTTGGTGCGGTTGCTTCACGAGCAAGCAAGATGAAAATGAAAGGCCAAATGAAATGATCTCCCGACGATTCAACGTTCCTGCTATCAATCATCCTACCGAAAATACTACGAAACCCCGTTTTCCCTCCCCTCAAGCAGATCTCTCGCAAATCAGCTCTGGGTTGTGGAGAGCTGAGGGGTGCTTTGAGCTATGGCTTCTTACTGGGTGTCGCAGGAGCGGTACTTCTGCAAGTACTGTAAGGTCTGGCTATCAAACCATCAGGCGGTGAGTGATTTTATGCTCCATGAATCGACCTTTACCGTCGGCAATGTTCTCAAAGACAGCACCTCAGGAGCAAGTCGAGGGTTGAATAAGGCACATCCCTCAAACCAAGACTAGGCCACAAGGCTATAACTTGACGTATCCTACGAACCTCGCCTCCTAGCCTGACTGCTTTCCGGTTTTAGCGAGCAGTCGCGATGCGACATCTATGATCCAGGGGCGTCTCAAAGCCCCGTTTTGATGGCAGCATGTACGAGGGCAACCAGGGAAAATGGCAACCTAATCCACATCAGCGCCCTCTGGTGGTGTCTCTTGAGGCGCCCCCTGTCTCAAGAGAAACTCGACGGGAGCAGTGTTGCTGGTACTCAGTATTCCCGTATTCCCTCGGTTCTGCCCCGAGACATGACCATATGAACATGTGGCCTACTGGTTTACCTGTATCTGCGATTACGTGTAGACACATACTACTGCTGACTGGTAGACGTATGTACATATCATACGATGAGATGAGACGAACATCGCAACACTAGGTTACGAGCCTCGTAGTAGTATCATATTGGGCCTTTTCGGTGTGTGTTACGTGTCATATAATACGTTCCAGGTACGAGCATGTTACTGGTACACGTGAAGCCCCTTCTTTGACGCGGGTTTCGACTCTGTTCGCACATGTAACCGTTTGGACAATTCTGTGTATGAATGTCAGGTACAGCCAGTGATGTGAACCGATAACCGAAACTCGTTTTGTTCGGTCGTTTTTTTTCGGTTTTTCCCGACCGAAAACCGACTTTTATTTTTCGGTTTTTCGGGTGCAAAAAAAAACCGAAACCGAAAAACCGACTCGGTTTTTTTCGGTCGTTTTTTTTTCCCGTCCCCTAAGTCAATAAACGCCTACATATCTACATGGAAACCCCGTTGTGTATGGACATATTGATACGCACACATCACACAGCACATAGCACACAGCCCGTAGCAACAGCAACAACAGTCGCACAAGACACAGGGTACAGCGGTACAGCAGTACGTCGCGAGACTGCAAAGGATAACCATGTCCGGTTCAGGTGGCAGTGCTGACTCTGACCTTGAGCCGGGGGCAGAGGCGGGTACTCACAGCCCCCCCTTCAGCAACCTAGAGTTCTTGGTGGTGTTAGCTGACGCTTCAAGATATATCTAGAATCTATCATCACATAATATATACATGCATGGTATCTAGACTGCACATCAGCAGCAGTGCCCTCGTGCCCTCGTATAATACTACTTGTCCTACTATTTTTTTAGGGCAGCGGCCAAAAACAGGTACACCGGGTCCGTTCGGGGCAAAAAACAGGTACATACTAAAATCAAGTTTAAAACGCACCCCACGAACCTGCCGTTCCTTGCAACGCAAAGTAGAGTTTTTCATTCTTCGTGCTCGCCCGGTGGCTACGTATACGAGTAGCTGCTATTAATAGTACGAGGAACGAACCCCTGCTGCTGTATTCTCCCTTCTCAGCTTGCGACACCCCTGGTATTCCAAGTCAACCACAATCCCGAAGGGGAGCTTTCTATCTCGTATTATTTCGGCGGAGGTGTGCAGGCAGATATGTGTGTCGCTCGAGTGGCGTGTGGTGCGAGGTGCGAAGGGAGGAGGGGGTCTTCGCGTACGTCGGCATTTGTATAGGGGGCATAGGGTGGAACTATGAAGGGCCTCTGGTTGGCTTGAAAACGACAAAAAAAGGTGAAAGTCAAGCAGAGTAGACAAAATCAGGTATACCTGGGTTTTAAAGAGGCAAAAACAGGTACAACGAGTTTTGGACCAATCGCAGGGCACCTGGAGTGCGTTTTTGACTTGATTTTAAGTATGTACCTGTTTTTGGCCGCAAACGGACCAGGTATACCTGTTTTTGGCCGCTGCCCATTTTTTTATTGTAGCAACTGCTGTACCTGTAGCTATTGTCGGCTGCAGATTGTAAATATGCATGTCGGCCTGTACCGTGTGTGGCGCAGCAGACGCAGGTACTACTGCGGGAGGGCCACTTGACACCATACCACGATCATCTCGTCACATTATGCCAACACATGCGCACCGAACCCTTCGAAATGTGGACCAATTGGCTAGTTTCGTCAGGAAACCGACCGAAAAACAGACCGAAAATGTTCGGTTTCGGTTTTATCCGGTTTAAAATAAAAAACCGACCGAAACCGACCGACTTTTCCGTGAGAAACCGAAAAACCGACCGAGTCCATTTTCATTTTCGGTTCACATCACTGGGTACAGCAGTACCGCAGTACTTGACCTGTAATACGAGTACATACGTATATACAGCAGGCAGTACTGCTGTAGTTCTAGAGTATTAGACTACGAGTACTCGTACAAATATACTTCAAAGTATGATACCATATCATACTACGAGCGTACTGTAAGGATGTACGTACGTACTGTACGTGGGCTTTTTATTATTTGCTGCAGAAAAATACCAGGTGGGTCCGTTTTTCAACGACTGCTGGAGGCAAGTGATTCTTCCTCTCAATGATACTATTATACAAGGGACTTCGCCGTCGGCCCAGGCCGCCGGCGAAGCTAACTAAGGAGGAAGAAGGCCCGAAATGCAACAGGCAGTTTACGATGCCAAGGGGCAGAGAGGAAATGTGAATTACCAAAAACGTGGCGGCGGGGGGCATACGGTATACGGCAAGCACGACGCACGAGCGTCGAGAACAGAGGCTAAATACGACGTACGATACTACGTAATAATATTACCTGATATCGTATATACGTAAAGGGGTAGTTCATATATACTATGATATCTGATATCATATCATGTACATACTGCATAATATGTGTAGAGGGCTACTTGAAATATTAATAATACCTGGTACGATAGAGCTTAAAATAATATGTGGTATCATACCATGTACATATAACGTACGCAGGGGGGTACTTATACTTATTTGGTATCATATCATGTACATACTGCATACCTGGTAATATGTGTAGGGGGCTACTTGAAATATTAATAATACCTGGTACGATAGAGCTTAAAATAATATGTGGTATCATACCATGTACATACAACGTACGCAGGGGGGTACTGGTACGGAGCGCGAGGCACGAGCGTCGAGAACTCAGGTTTTACTATAATATGAAAATGGAGCGGGGTACTTAACTGGTATCATATAATGCATATACTCGTACTATGTACGCATATACGTAGGGGGGTGCTCAATAAACATGTGTACCTGGTCTCCTACGCATATACGTAGGGGGGTGCTCAATTTGTACGCATATACGTAGGGGGGTGCTCAATAAACATGTGTACCTGGTCTCGTACGCATATACGTAGGGGGGTGCTCAATTTGTACCTGGTATAATACCATACCTGGTATCAATGAATACCTGGTATCGTAATTCATAACTTTTCATCCTCACGCATCAATAAATACCTGGTATCGTAGTGGAGCGGGGTATATCATACTCGTACTATTAAATATATACGCATATACGTAGGGGGGTGCTCAATAATTAAACATTTGTACCTGGTATAATACCATACCTGGCATCAATAAATACATGGTATCGTATATACGTAGGGGGTGCTTAAATTAATAACTTTTCATCCTCACGCATCAATAAATACCTGGTATCGTATATACGTAGGGGGTGCTTAAATTAGTAACTTTTCATCCTCACACATTGAATTAATAGAACTTGGAAAATTTCAAGAATTCATCACGGCGGCGGAAAACAATCTAAATTCATCACGGCGGGGGGTAAGATACGGAGTGCGACGCACGAGCGTCGAGAAGTCAGGTTTTCCTGAGATATGCAAATGGCCCGAGCGTGGAGAACTGACGGTTTGCTGAGCTCATCTAATTATACTAATATTGTATTAATACCGCTGTGTCCTTCACCCCTGCACGACGCCGGCGTGTTGATTCCGACCCTCATTTTTCCGGGTTTGTATCGTGTGCGTGTGTGTGCTTTGGGCGTGTGCTTGTCGCCGTCCCTCGTCTCGTTCGAATCTCGTGCTTTGCAGAGCATTCGCAACCATGACCAGGGCAAGAAGCACGTGGAGATTGTGGAGGAGTTCTTCCGCAAGAAGCGGGAGGACAAGCTCAAGGGGGCCCAGAGCGAGTCCGACCTCGCGAGGCAGATGGAAAGAATCGAGAAGGTGAAAAAAAAAAATCGGAGGATACAGAGGGGCTTTTTGGCGCGGGGGGGGGGAGGACGATTTGGCACACAGTTGTTGTTGATGTCGGCGTTGGTGTTGGTATGGTGTTGGTGTCGGTGTTGGTGTCGGCGTTGGTGTTGGTGTTGATGTTGGTGTCCGTGTGTTGCTTGTGAGCAAGGTTTGCCCTCTTTTTTTTTCGTGCACGCACCAAGTGCCAGCGTGGGTGGGCCAGTTTCACGAGCCACGCTCCGTCCCGCGCGCGGCAGCACGGACGTTCATCGCGTATGAAAATGGCTCCTTTTTGTGTGCGGCGCATTCGCGGTGCTGCTCACCATCGACGCGCTTGCCGCATGCGAGCGACCTGTTGCCCAGAAGAGGCTTACAGCAAGACCCTCTCCGTTCTTTGACGAGTTACTTTTCATACTCCCGACGTGCTCCGTCCCAGCATTGTGAGAATGCGAGGGTCTATCCTCATACGACTATGTCCATGCGTGACGTGAATTCACCCCCTGCCCCACCCTTTCCCATT
>MEHQ01002390.1:69751-177398 GCA_008828725.1 Saccharina japonica | reverse complement strand
GCTTCCCACTCCCGCCCTCCCTCGATTCCCCACCTAACCGCCCAACATTATGTGTGTGTTCCCACTTACGCAGCACACAGCCAAGCGTTGACGGAAATTCACATCGCCAGCCCACGCAATTCATTTTCGGGCATCTTGGCCGAATATGTATGACGCTCGCCGATCGCGCCTCCTCCTCCCCTCCCCACCCCACCCCTCCCGCCCCACCCGCCCCCGATCCCCCCCCCTCCCCCCGCCCTTCGCTGCACTTGTCGGCACCACCATCCATTGTGTAGCTCCGAGCGCGACAATGCCAACAAAAGGCCACGAAAAAAGGAAAAAAAACACACACACACAAAGTAGTCGCGAACCGACAGTTCGTTTTAGACACTAGCCTCTAACAAACAGCCTCCGCAGCCTCGAAAGCAGTCTCCGCCGCACTCGCCCTGAAGCTCAACAAGCGGCGACAACCCCGTATATGCCCCCCCCCCCCCCTTCCCCCCCTCCCTCCCCACGCATATGCGCACGCCCGCAAAAGCCCGCCCGCGTGCCGCCTACGTACCTCCTCCAAAACAACGCACGCCCTCCACCTCGGGCATCGACCAAGGGGCTTTGCCGGCGACTCGCCGTTCCGGGCGAATTCGCCACACCACCCTCAATTCCCACAAAAGTGCGTACTTTGTATAACATCATAAAAAACCTACGCAGCTTCTGCCTAGCGCATCCTCTACTCACTCGATCACCCGGCCAGCCTTCCGCCTTGACTTCCACCTATTCGTGAAGAGTAGCGGCGGGCGGCGCAGCCGCGCACAAGACGGGGGGATGGCGGGGCGGGCGGCTCGGCGGGTAGTACTCATTTTCGTGCCACGGCCGTAGTCATTATTTGACCATAGCACCCTCCGCATCCTACAATGCGGGCACGGAGCGCGTTTGCGCGTCATCGGGTTTTCACCAACCAGGCAGACATTGCTTTCACAAGCGCGAAACGCCGTGAGGTATTGGCGAGTTCGCATTGGCAGGCCGTGACCTGCCATCCTGCTAGAACCGCCTCTGGAGGCGGACTTGCATATGCGAACGACAGCTTCAATGAGCTTAATTTAAATTTTCTGGTGCTGGCCACTTCCGGAGACAGCCAGTGGCTGTTTTACTATGCTAACTGCCTCGCGCGACGCCTTACCATATTAACCACTACCGTGATACGACCATTCCCCTTGGCGCGAACAAAAGTTCTCCACCCCTCACAAAATGATTCTACTCCGACCGCCAGCTTTGTCGACCGCCAAAAAAAATCACAAAAAAAAAACGGCACCCTGCGTGTCTAGCTCACGCCAGGCCGAGTAGCGCGCTTTTTACAGCGTCGCTGCAACGACGCCCAACCCATCAGTATAATTAGCGGGGGGGGGGCAGGTACAAGAGCGTCGCGAGCAGCGAAGATATCACGCGAAGCCGAACGGGGGTCTAAGTGTGGTGTCGTGTCCGTGTGTGTGTGTTTTTTTTGCCGGGTGGGCGGGGCCTGGGGGGGGGGAAGGGGGGGGGGGTACTCATGTCATGCATGGCCGTAGTCGTATTCTATGACCTTAGACCGTCGCATCCCTTCTATGCCGGGACGGAGCAACGTCGGGTTTTCACCCACCAGGCAGGGGGCGCGTACTCATTTGCTGGTTGCCTAAGTCGTTTGACCATTGACCACACATCTCTTTCGAGACGGAGCAGGTGGGGGGGGGGCGAGGCATAGTATACCAGGGAGAGGACGAACGAGCGGAACCAATATCAATATTTAGTGAAGCAACATACTTATTTGTTTTCACTTATTTTCGTCCTTCTGTGAAAATTATGGCATCGACCTGACGTTTTTTTTATTATTGTTCATTTTTATCCTCCGGCGGTTTTTGGTTAAAAAAAAAACGCTTAAGCTCACCACACTCAATAGTGCCGGTTGACGGCTATAGTGCCGGTGAACCGCTTGGCACAGATGGGGATTAACCAGTGTGATTTCGTTCGGAGTATAGTGCCGGTTGCCGCTATAGTGCCAGTACTGTTGGCTGGCGCATATTCCGGCACTACGATTAGAGGGACCACCACTACTGTACATGTCATGTGTCAATTTAACCCCGTGGCAAGGCAGAAGCGGCGGCCTTTGGGGCGCCTTTGCCCTTAACCCATTCAGAACTGAAAAAAACGTCACACACTAATTCCAAGTAGTTTGTCCCCAAATTCGTGGGACCAGTTCTTAAGGGGTTAAGAACCGGTCCCAAGTTTTTGGGGCAAAAATACTTGGAAAGAGTTTGGGATAAGTTTCGCAGTTCTGAAAAGGGTTACACCAAAACCATCGGAATTTCATTCTTGTGTTGCAGAATTTTTCAGTTCAGGGCCCATATTAACGAGTATGAAATACATTCAATTTGGGAAGAATAAAATTCAAATACGCTTTTCATTGGTCAACACACGCACCAGCACCCCCCAAGATCCTAACCTTTGGTGCTGGTGCGCGTGTTGACCAATGAAAAGCGGATTTGATTTTTGTTTTTTCCAATTGATTTCTTTTTTCTTCGTTAAAACGGGCCCTTATACCCTGGCCATGGGATTGTTCATCGGGTATGAATCGCACTTTTCTTTTGCCTCCAGAAACGATAGAGGTACGTATATAGCACTTTTCGGCTGAAACGCTTTCAGAAATGACAGGGGTTCCTTAACCCAAAAACGTCGGAATTTTTCGTTCTTGTGTTACAGAATATTTCATTTTATACTCTGGCCATGGGATTGTTCATCGGGTATGTGTAAGGGCCCGAATTAACGAGTATAAAACAACTTCAAATTGGAAAAAATAAAATTCAAATTCGCTTTTCATTGGTCAACACACGCACCAGCACAAAATATTATGCCCCAAGATCCTAATCTTTGGTGCTGGTGCGTGTGTTGGACCAATGAAAAGCGGATTTGAATATTTTTTTTCCAATTTGTTTTTTTTCTTCTTCGTTAAAACGGGCCCTAAAGGAGCATTTTCATTTTCCCTCCAAAATCAGTTTTTAGACTACTGCAGGTATATAGGTCCTAAGCTATAATCAAGTAACCACCCTCAGAAGGCAAAAACATGGCCTGTATGCCGGTGCACCTCTACCGTACCATGCGTCCGAGCCGTAACCGTAACCGTACCTTCAGACGCTTCCTTCCCGGTCCCGGCCCGCGCCCTTCGTTGCCCCCTTCTGGCTGCCAGCCTTCTTGTGTGACTGTCTGTAAACTTTTTTTTTTTTTTTTTTTTTTTTGGTTCGCACCGTCCGCGTTGATGCCTTTCTAGGCCTCGTCGCCAGGGTGCTGGACACCGCTAGCATCCGCTCCAGCCCGTTGATGAGCTTGTGGGTACTGGAGTATTGCCGTCGCGGGTCCTTTGTGATTTGTAAAAAAAAAAAGCGAGGCGATAACAAAAAATAAATAAATAAATAAATAGAAGAGGGGGTGATAAGCAGGAGACGTGTAAAAGCAGCAGCAGCAGCATTGCGAAGGGGTCGGCTTTTGTCAAAGAAAAATGTGAGAGCTGTTTTAATCCCCCATAGCATCCTCTACCCCCACTTGCCTGTCCCTGTTGCTTTGCTAGTCTGTTTTATCCTTTCTGCATCTCTTTTCCTCCCTTGCCTCTGGCCAGCTCAAGCGCGCCAACACCCCCTCTCCGGCCTTGCACATAATAGATAGTCTTCCTACTGGAGTGTTTATAGGCCTCTCCGATGATCAACTCTCCTTCCACCGCCTTTAAAAAAAAAACCGTACCGCCATGCTTGGGGCAAAAAACAAAACCTCTTTACACCGGTACGGTACGGTGCGGCACAGTACCGTGCGGTACGGTACGGTACGCGGCTACCTTCCGGGCCCGACCCCCCCGACACACATACAAACAACTATTACGGGGGAATATACAGTACTATTTAGAACCATATGTGGTGTAAAAACATATGGAGATACCTGTTTTTTGGGCCCATCGTAGGTTCTGATTACTATGTTCATAACACTAGCCCCCCCCGGAATAGTCCTACAGAGTCAGAGGCGTTTCGCCCCCTATAAATGTTCCGGTTCGTGTTGATGTTTTTTTGGGCCCGTTGCAGGGCGAAGGGCCTCCATCGCAAGATGGTCGGACATACCTGGAGGACTTCGGCCAATCGCTGCAGGGTGAACGGAGCGGCGTCGAAACTTCTGAGAGATGCGACCAGCTCATCTCTGTGAGAAAATAAAAAGTTTTTTAAGACGAAAAAAAAAACGAAACCGACAAGGCAAAGGTACACGATGACGAACGAGGAATAGGGGGTTAAGAAGAAGGGAAAAATTACCGGGAACGAAAAACAGACCAAGAAGAAACAGTAGATCAACAAAGGGGGAAATATATGGAGAAAGGGAAGGAGGCGGGAAACAAAAAAACAGAGACGGGAATCAACAGAGCCTCAATCAACAAGCAGAAGCATACCAAGAAGCAGAAACGAGCAATCAAAGCATCAAAAGAGGAGGAATTGAGGAGAGAGAGGAGATGGAACAGGAGATTCTTACGAGAGGAGATCGAAGAGATTATTAGCAATGAGAAGGACGTGAAGAAGGAGAACGAGACCACAAAGAAACTAGAAAAAAAGGGAAGAGGGCGGGAAATCGGGAAACGCGGTACGAATACTCGGAAGCATACGTAAGAGACGAGTGTGCGCAACGAGCACGGGAAAACAGGAAACGCAAAGCTTCGGGCATAGAGACACGAACGCGCATCGAACAGCGGTAAACAAAGAACGCCGCGCAGATGTGTGCAGTGCCGTGACGCCTGAGCTGGACAGAGAGTAGGCGAAAAAAAGTCACAGCCACGGGCGGCGGTTTCTGAACTCATATCAGGTACTCGTAAACCACTCTGTCAAGAAATGTAAGGATCGGTCGGGTATTCATAGGAAGACTCAAACGGTCCTTACATTTTACGGACAGAATAAAACATCCTCACTGCTGTCTACGTGCAGCACATCAACAGCGTCAACAACAATAACAACAGCAGCAGCAGCAGCAGCAGCAGCAGCAGCAGCAGCAGCAGCAGCAGCAGCAGCAGCAGCAGCAGCAACAACAGCAGCAACAGCAGCAAAACCACCAGTGACAGCAGCAGCAACAGCAGTATCAAAGAAAAGAAGAAAAAATGCGTTGATCGTCCGACGACCCAAAAAACGTCTCTCGGTCGATTTCCTGCGTATGATATATACACACATACCAGGCGGGCGACAGCACGGCTGTCCCTGGAAAAAAAAAACACTCCTCATAATCACAAGCGGTCAACAACAAGCAAGTTTCCTGCTTTTTGGAGAGCTGCCCATGATCGTCCACGAAGGTACCAGAATGCAGTGGATGAGCGCTTTTTGGCGTAATCTATATTATGTCGTACCTTTCAAGCAAGCACGAAAAACGGGAATCGCAAAATTAATACATCCATCGTATTTCACTAAAAAAAAACATTCCGGGGGCGGTTTCAGAAGGTAACACAACAGAAAACACACCAGTAAAACACCCTTTTACTGCTGTAGTGTAGCAAATATTTCAGGAGATTGCAGTTTCGGGCGTCGTCATTGGACACCTTAACCCATTCAGAACTGAAAAAATTACCCCACACTACGTAATTCCAAGTAGTTTGTCCCCACATACGTACGTGGGACCAGTTCTTAAGGGATTTAGAAGCTCCCACACCAAAACCAGTAGAGCAAGTCTAGACCGCCGACCGTCACAGGTCTACGTAACTGAACTGCGACCTCTTGAAATACTTGCTTAGCGGCACCGCTCGGATGTGCCGAGCGAGCCCGCCACAAACTCTTGCGCCCCGAGGTAGGCGGGGGCCGGGGTGGGTAGGGGTGGGTACTGACGTCGCGGGGTTCCAAACAATTAATTTGGAGCACACGAGACAGTACAACCCAACCAAGCCACGCCAAACTGAATCAGACCAAACCAAACCAGAATCAACCCCTTAAGAAACGATTCCCCATTTTTGGGGGTACAACTACTTGGAATTAGTGCGGGATGAGTTTTGCAGTTCTGAAATGAAATGGTTAAACCAAATCAAACCAAACTCAACCCAAACCGAACCTATACCCAAAGCAAACCATCCCTAACCAACCTATACCCAAACTCAACCAAACACCCAAACCAAATCAAACCCGAACCAAAACCAAAACGAAACAAAATTGAGTAACCCTTGCGTTCCAGCTGCAAGAATGTTCAATTAGAATTAGAAGCACTAGTTTGACCCCGGCGCAGTTTGCATACCAACAAAACGTACGGACTTGCTTTGCAGTGCTGCATCGTCTACAGATATAAATACTATCAACACTTCAAAATACAAGTAAAATATCGGTACAGCAGTGAAGACCACGTACGTATATACGTACCTTGCAGTTATTTACTCCCGGGTAAATACGAGTATAGTCTATATTATTAACAGATTAGTTATTTGCTACTATTAATATTTATACTACTGAACAACCGACTAGGTATTTACTACCAGGCACCATCTGTAATATAAAACCGATTGTAAGCCTTAGGCCGTAGTATAATAGTATGTCGTGTGACTTGTTAGAGCTAATACCATACCTTACACTAGTTAGTAGTAGATATGTACGACCTGATACCAGTCTGACAAAAAATATAAGCCACGTTCAGGGAAAAAAAAAATATAAGCCACTTTCTACAAGACACCCGGGGTCGTAGCCATTAGCTATTATTAGAACCACGGCTCAGCACCATCACCCGGAAAAACAAGACCATACCCATGCAAAAGCACACACGACCCAATCACCTTCTTTGGACGTAATCGCTTCCCCCCCCCGCCTGAACAAACCCCGACTCCTTCTCCAACGCCCCAACCACCTCCAGCATCCTGGCCGCCATCAACTCCTTCAGGCCTCCCCAACCATAGTACGGAACCCCGGCTATGGAAATTTCCCGTAAGACTCCGTCGAGTTCCGTCGGTATCCTCGGGGTGTTCTTACGACAAAAAAAAAAAAAAAAACGTTGGAGAGAGAGAGAGAGAGGGATGGAAGGTAGGGAGGGAGGAGATGGGCGGGGGGCGGGGAGGGTGGGACAGGTAAGAGTTACGATTTGACAATAACAGCTCGACGCAACTACATACAGCACAACCACGACGACAACAACAACAACAACAACAACAACAACAACAACAACTACAACTACAACAACTACAACAACTATTAATACAACAACAGACAACACCAAAAACTGCAACAGCACCACCAACCATTACGGGGGGCCATAGTAAGCAGGACCCACCTGGAAAACAAAAACCTATATATTCCAGTATTTTTAGTAAGCATATTTGGTCCTGTTAACTACGTTCCCCTGTAATACCTGGTATACAAACGACACCAAAAACGCCTGAAATACACGGCAATCGCCATCGCCACCGCGAGATGATCTGCCTGTCCCTACCGTGGAAAAGGTTTGCACATGGAACGTATCTCGACCTACAGTACCGTATATGACACTGTATACCACACCCCCTCGGACGAATTTCAACGCTGATTTGCTAATATGACACTGTATACCACACCCCCTCGGACGAATTTCAACGCTGATTTGCTCGACGACCGGTCGAGCGCTAACCCCGAGCGACCCGACTCATGGAACGATCTCGACGAGATGCTCCGAAAGCCGCCTTTTTCGTTGTCTGTGCCCCCCTGGTTATGGAGAAAATTCGCTTTGAAATTCACCCAAGGGGGTGTGATATACACTGTCGTGTACGGTAGATGATCTAGTTCCTCACCTGCTGTTACGAGACATTGTGCAGGATCTGTACAGATCCACCTTAGGAAACATGTGTCAGATCATGCAGATCATACGGCTCCCACTCGGCACCATAATCTATAGACCACACAGATCAGGCGTATACCTGTCCTGAGAGATCTAGATCACGCAATGGGGGTCTGATCTGTACGTATCGTGGAACAGGAGGTTTACACGTTCATGGAACGTTCTTCAACGCCTTGAAAATCACACCCTTATCCCCCTGGTGTATTAAAAGCGATGCGGCATCGCAGCTCGGGAACACTACAGGTAGTACAGGACCTACATATTACATTGATATGGCGCACCAAGCGCAAGCAAAGCTGGCGTATTTGAAAGAACCATAAAATGATGGTACACACCTCGGACAGATGATGATCTATCTATCTACAGATAGATCATCTACAGTAGTTCCTTACCCGCCGCTGTGAGAGGTTGCACAGGATCTGCATACATAGTACAGATCCAACCCAGGAAAACATGCGCTACGTATGATATTATAGATCGTGCGGATTATACGGGTCCCACCCCGCAAGATGAGCTATATCATACAGATCTGCCTTGAAAGGTCTACTGCTTATAGGTCATCAAGTGGGAAATATCGGTATGATCTGTCCCAGGTGTGAAATGATGTCGCTACTGCTGCTGTAGTCGTTTTCGCCAGGGTGTGCGCACAATGAGCACCCAGAACCAGACACAGCAGTTGTGAGTTCAGGGCATTGATACGCTGAGCTCAGTTCGAGCCAGGCCACAGATCCGGAGCAGCAACAATCCGTAAAGCGACATGACCATTTGTAGATCTTTTGACTGGGGGGTGGTGGGCTCCTCTAGAAGCGAATATTATAGTTACGGTTATACTCCCAAGTATTAGCTACAGCAAGTCCCCTCGACAGCTTCAGAGGGAAACCAAAAAACGGAAAAAATGACTTGATTATAGTGCAGCATCGGTCCCGCGAAGCAGAGCCCGGGCTGCCGGGGGGGGGGGGGTGTACTCATATCGTGCACGGCCGTAGTCATATGAACCCGGGGGGGGGGGGGGGATAGGGGATGCGCCCGAACTATGTACAATATGCAAGGACAACTCCGACACGCGCGCCTCATCGTGATGTTGGTCGTGCTGGTTGCGCGCTCCCACCAGAGAGCTGGTAGACCGCATGAGGCATTACTTTCGGTCGCTACGCTTGAGGCCCCCAAATATTCACCCTTTTAGGACTGCAGTCCCATTTGGGGGACGAGCCACTCTAATTCTAAGTAATTTGTCCCCAAAACGGGGCTCCAGTCCTGTAAGGGTTAGCTCCAGTCCTGTAAGGGTTAGCTCCAGTCCTGTAAGGGGTATAACGCCGATGGCTCTGCAGTAGTGCTGCTGTGGTGCACTACTCGTAGGGAGAGAGAGTGAGTAGTGAGGAGGTTCAGAAAAATCACGGGAAACTTCTCAAATGCAGTGGGGGCACCAAAAATAAATAAACCATACTGCTTGTTGGCTCGACCCCCCAGAGCACCAATCAAGGGGAAACTGCTACGGACTCGGGACTATATAGTGTTGGGATATTGAACGAGAATCGAGTTCGACACAATACCGAGATAACAAAAAAAAAAACAAGTCGATACCATTTCGATATTTGATCGTACCTGATGGAAGCTTTCGTTCAATATCCGCATAAAAAACACAGGGGATGCCAGAGGCGATGGAGGGCTAAAACACGTTCCGATATACCCGATATATCGAAATATATCGAAACATTTCGATATATCGAAACTTTATGGAGGGCTAAAACAAGTTCCGATATATCCGATATATCGAAACATTTCGATGTATCGAAATATATCGAAACCTTATGGAGGGCTAAAACACGCCCGATACGACAATATCGAAATGTATCGAAACATTTCGATATTATATCGAAAATTTCGACACGATATCCCAACACTGCTCGGGACTCGGGACACACCCACACTACCACGTGGGTGCCCGTTTTCGTGCACCCACGACTTTACTAAATGAGCACCCTGTTCCCACTCGGCACCGTGACCCCCACGTCGACCTGATCCCACCCGGACCTCTGAGCCCTCCAAACCGGCCCCAGGTATATATATATATACCTGGTATATATTACGGGGGGCATAGTAAATAGGACTTACTGTACAACCAAAAACCTATATATTTACCAATTTTTACTAACACTATTTGGTCCTATTTACTATGGTCCCCCGTAATAGTAATTAGCCGCCGGCAGGGCGCAATAAGGCGCCTGGTCCCGCTCGACCTGGTTCGACAAAAAATCGAGGGTGTTTCCACGAAACGGGCACAAGCATAACGGGAATACTAAAACCAGTCATACATTCAAGTCGTGGGCGCATAAAAAATATGGGCTGGGCACTACACAGTCGTATGTACTGGCAGTAGTAATCTACTGCCAGTAGTAATCTACTGCCAGTAGTAATCTACTGATTTACTTGGCCAGTATATTCGCCAGTAGTTTTTTTATTACGTGCGCCCAAGAAACACGCCATCCTATAGTACGGAAACCCACTAGAAGCGTTTCGGGAGGAGAGAGTAAAGGGGAGAGACTGCAGTATACTGCTGCAATCCAGTACGAATACTGGTTGATTTTGACGGCAGTATAATCGCTACTGACTGAGGCAGCCAGTGCCCAGCCCTAAATAAAAACGGGAACAAGCCCCACGTGGGTGTCCCGCTAAACCATAACCTTGGCGCCCGCACCAATCATCGCGGTCTTCCACTCCAGAAGTATTGGAGTCCTGTCTTGTGATCACGTATAATACGCGACCAAGGACTTCAGCTGTGGTAGGAGATACGCAGCAGCAGCAGCAGCAGCAGCAGTTTCGGAGGATACGGAGTACCAGCTACCCTCCACTAACCCCCACAATGTGGACGGCAGTTTACAAATATCCTGCTGCGCAAGTTCCTAGCGACAGTTTACACTTCAAGATTGTCTTCATATACTTCGCATATACTGCACTGAGCGTAGTATCTCTGTGTCGTAGTTTTGTGACCACAGAACTGGTACCTTTTTAGGATGAAGAATCGGCACGGACACTGGGTGTGCTGGATGTCGACGGGTAGAAAGGAAGGTTTAATGTGAAGAACACACACACATATCGTACTTTCGCTTCAGCTTACGTAATACAGGGGGAACACCGCAGTAATCAGGACTAGATATGCTTACGAGTTTAATAGTAAAAATACTCAGGACTAATGTTCTTAGTAAAAATACTCAGGGCTAATATTCTCGGTAAACATACTTGACTAAACATGTTATTGTGTACCAGGTACGTGATAGGTCCTGATTACTATGGTTCCCCGCAATAGTTTTAACATGATACCAGGTACACACTTCGAAGTACAGCAGTCAGTATGAGCCTTAACCTGCGTTATTTCATTTATTTTTTTCTTCTTTCCCCCGAAACTTTGGGTGCAACAAAGAAAACAATGCAAACATGTTTGCTCGTACAAACTATTAATCAGCAGGTGGTACAGGTTGTAGCAAGGGCTTGCATGCGCGTGTACTCATTCGCAGTGCAGGATTATTACGTACCTGGTGGGGCATTTACATCATTAGGCTTTGGAAGTGCTCCCACTTTTTTTTTGGGGGGGGGGGACAATCTGCTTGGAATTAGTGTGGAATTTTTTTTCCAGTACGTACGTACCGCTGTAGTAAAAAAGAGTTTACTGCTATAATATATTAAAAAATTAAAAAAACAACAGCTGTGAGCTCGAGGATTTCGTCGAAGCTCATCTTTGCTAGCTGAGTGTAATACTTCGATCGCGCGTACTTACGGATTTGATATGTCCTCATGTAGGATGTACATCCCGTATGAGGGGGACACAATCTGAGGCTGTAGAATTCAGGAAGTGTGTGTCTATTTGTGGGGGAAGAAATAATTTAAAATAAATTAAAATTAATACCTGGTATGTACGTACGCACGAGTACACTGTCTGCTGTATATAACATGATACCACACACCCTTTGTATCGAGTGTGTTCTTCCACATTATGCAACCACCCCCCATCGAAGGCGTCAACTCTTGTAACTTCCGAACGGAGGACCCGTGTGGTACGCAGGCACGAACGAACACGGATCGGTACATACATACATACAGCAGTTGCAGCAGTAGTCGGTAACATGAGCATACAGCAGCAGCAGCAGTACACAGTAGTAGTCGGCAACAAGGGCAATCACCAGCTGCTGTTGCGCTGTATATTTCCGCAGCCGCAACTTTCGGGTCGAAATTCACCGGCGGAGGCCTTTTGTGTGCGCAGGCGTGCGTGCGCTGCGGCTTTTATTACCAGCACCCTGGGTTTCGCGCGCGCAAATTTTATTTTGCCGCAAATCGAAACGAAAAAAAACTTGCAGAGGATGCTGGAGGATGGCATAAAAACTTGCTCGGGGGGTAGGACCAACGCCCCAACAACGGGTTCGTAGCGTGGGCCGAAACTGGACCGATCGAGTCCGGCGGGCAGGCGGCGTAACCTGGGCCTTGTGCTATTATAGTGGGCGAGAGTTTGGCCAATCCCCACACTATGATACCCGGGCGATATGACTCCCACGGGCACCAGCGGAGAACTTGCAAGTTCCACGTGCAAGGCACGTGCAAGGCTACTATTTAGATTTGCACGTATAGTTTTACCCCCCCCGAAAAGATCGATCAGGAATCTGCTGTCGAGTCGACACGCGTAGGGTTAGTACGTGCAAGGCTATTTAGATTTGCACGTATAGTTTTACCCCCCCGAAAAGATCGATCAGAAATCTGTTATCGAGTAGATTCGCGAATATACGAGTAGGCGTTTCGACGAAACACACGAAACGACTGGGAAATAGAGTAAGGGCTTTGCAAACAAGATCCGTTTTTCCAATTTTCGGAAACAGTGCTCCAAATGAGCAAGAACCCAGGGCTTTGTACTTTTTTTCTTTTTTTTTTCCATACCATTTATCATCTTTCGCCCTTCCTTTCTCTCTCCCTCTTAGTCGCAACTCAGATCCGGGGTCACTAAATAGGCTCTTCTCCCTCCCTCCCCGCTACGGGGTACGCTCCTTTCATTTTAATCGCGAGAAGATTTCAGCACTTTCTTCCCTCGTCGACTCGCGTCAAATTGAGGCTAATACCCACGCTACGAAGGCGCTCTCAGCAATTAGTTTATTTTTCTTTTTGCGAATAAAATCAAAATCTCACCACGGTTGGATTCGAACTCAGGTACCAATGGTATTAATAGTAGCATTTGAAGCTTCGTAGCCACTATTAATAGACTACCGGGGCGACCGATTATACTCTGTGCAAGGCACGTACCGTCGTACGCGTAGTGGGGAAGGAAGAGAAGGGCCTACTTATTAATAGTGAGACCCCCGGATCTGAGTTACGGCTAAAGAGGGAGAGAGAAGAGGATGGCGAAGAGTATAAATGGGATGAAGCAATAAAAAAAAATAAAAAAAAATAAAAAAAACACCCCTAAGGGTCGAGGTGTAGGCCTCGGTTGGGAACTTGGCGACTGGTGGCAGCCAATGTCGAGATAATCAGAACACTGCTGTAGATGAGACGCACCAGGCTGATACACCCGTTCTCTTACTATTAATATTACGGCGGGGCCATAGTAAATAGAACCATTTTAAAAAATAAAAATAGAGAAATATATAGATTTTTGTGTATATCATACCGTAGGTTCTATTTACTATGGTCCCTCGTACTAAGGCACGAGCCAAACCGGGTTTCAAACCGAAGGTCCCCGAGTCCAAAAATATAAAAATATGCAGCGAGTCAAAATAGCGGCGGAATATATCAACACCGAACGTCTACATAGGGATCAGAGGCATGCTTTCAGCGGTTAAATTTTTCTTCTGTTTACGCCAAAAATATCGTTCTCGAATACTGGAAGAAAGAAAAAACGAAATTTTAGTTCGGCTTTCCCGAAAAAAAAAAGTTTCGTCAAGAACCGAGTGTATGCGCGGATCTGAATCCCAGATACCCCACCCCCCCCCCCTATATTGGAGGGAAGAAACCGGACCGTTGTGATCCCAGAAAACAATAAGTCAAGTTTTTTTAATTACCCCCCCCCCCACCAGCGAAAAAAAAATAGGGGGGGGTCTCTAAAACCAAGTTAAAAAAAGGGAACAAAAAACGGAAAAAAAATGGTTTTCGCTCATTTCGTCCTGTGATCACAGCGATCCGGTTTGTTTTTCATTCTGACCTTCCTACGGGTGTGGTGTCGTTTTCTCTTTTTTTTTTCACGCCCCTGCAAGAACTATTAAAAAAATAACTATTGACACATACTTCGAAGTATTATTGTATATACTCGTACCTATACCAGCAGCTTTAGCCACCACGTATTCGGCCTGGCCTACATGATGAAAAAAAATCGCATACTGTACCCCGTACGTACGTAAAAATCATACGAGTGTAGACGGAAGAGCCGCGTAAGCAACCGCTGGAATATGCTTGTAGGCGAGGCGTTGTATGTAGGAATTCGTGCGACGTAAAAATCATCTTCTTTGTCGTCAGCCGTCAGGGCTGGCATCGTAATAAGAACTGCTTTACGTCATATATATGATAGTATATAGGTGCAAGTACCTATAAATTACTTGTGCGAGGTATACCAGGTATTATATGATAAAAGGTCAGAGTGGACCAACAACAGTAAATATTCACATGTATGCATACTACGAGATGAACTTGCAGCAGACTTGAAGTTCGATTCTCGTTGCACTGCTGCTGCTGCTGCTGGTGCTGCTGTACTCTGTACTCCATGAACTTGCAGCAGACTTGAAGTTCGATTATCGTTGCACTGCTGCTGCTGCTGCTGCTGCTGCTGCTGTACTGCTGCTGATGTTACGAGTACAGCAGCAGCAGCATGTGCAAACATTACAACACTCCCATAGGTCTAATAATATTATACTTCGTATACTAACATTATAGTGTTTGTTGTACACATTCATAATAAACATACCCCGTATATACCTGGTACGAAGCAAGAGCCGGCTGCTCCCGGTGGTCTAGTCGTTCACCTCAAATACTGCCATTCCACGGGTGACCGAGTAAATAGGACCAAATATTGTTCGTAAAAATATGGAAATATATAGGTTTTTGTGTGTACCGTAAGTTCCATTTACTATGGCCCCCCGTAATATAAATAGTAAATAGCGTTGATGTCACGGGTTCGAACCTCTGTACACAATTAGTTTTTATTTCTCAAATGGCACGCCCTACCTGCTTTTCGAGAGCGCTTATCATAGCATGGGTAGGCACATTTCGACGCAAGGAGACGACGAGGGGGAAGGAAGTGCTGAGCCCGTTCTCGTGATAAAATCGCAAGGACAACATGCCAAGCAAGCAATCAAGCGAGAGGGAAAAAACGTGCGCTGCCAAGGGTATAGGGCCGAGTATTCCACACTAAAACCTACCAGGCACTATAAAGTAGTTTGGTGTCAGTGGCAAATTTGCTGTCTGTTAACCCTTATAGGACTGGAGTCCCGTTTTGGGGACAAATTACTTAGAATTAGAGTGGTTTGTCCCCAAAACGGGACTCCAGTCCTAAAAGGGTTAACCCTCATAGGACTGGAGTCCCGTTTTGCGGACAAATTACTTAGAATTAGAGTGGATTGTCCCCACATCGGGACTGCAGTCCTAAATGGGTTAAGAGAGGGGAACGTCTGTCTCCTCACATATTTTGGTGGGGAGGGGGGAGAAGAACCTACTAATACAGGGGACCATAGTAAATGCTAGTAAATAGAACCTACGGTAAACACAAAAACCTATGTATTTCCCTATTTTTACGAACACTATTTGGTCCTATTTACTATGTCCCCCCGGGCCAATCTGAGTTACGACTATATATGATACGTAGGAGGGAGCAGGATCAAAGTCAATACAGCGGTATTCATACGTAGAGCAGCATATGCCGGGTGAACAGCACTCCCAAAACATTAAACTACTCCTCTACCGTGACACCAGCAAAGCAGAATACACCCGACACCTCTGCACCGCCCACCGCGTCAAGTGCAGCGCACATAAGAGTCAAAAGCAAGCAAGCGCTACCATTCGATCTACGAAAACCTACTCGTACTGCTGCGGTGGATACGTATGATATGTGCAACGCACAACGCAGCAGCAGGATCAAAACGGGCGAAGACAACAAAGGGGAGGGAAAACAAAAAAAATGCACTACTCATACATAGTGGTACGAGTGCAACCGTTGCTGTGTTTGTTTTTTTCTTCACCCCATTTGTTATCTTCGCCCCTCTTTTCTCTCTCCCTCTCATAAATGGTCGTAACTCAGATCCGGGGTCACATAATAGGCTGTTCTCCTCCCTCCCCACTACGGTACGTGCCTTGCATTTTTAACGCGAGAAGGTTTCAGCCCTTTCTTCCTGTACACGTACTTGAACGCGCTTGTTGTTTTTTGTGGTCAACGCCGGCGACACAAACAACGGGCGAAAAACGAACCCCGTTCAAACAAATCAAGCAGTTCGGATCAGCAAAGCGATCGACGAGGGCTGGGAGCGCTGACCCCAACGCCCTACAGCATGTTGCTATTGTAGGATACGAAAAAGTAAAATACTTGGAAGAAAAAACGAAGCAGAAACGATGAAAGAGGGGGGGGGTTGGAGAAGCTTTGGGCAGGATCGCTGCTGCTGTGTATTCAGATTTTTCTGGCTTTCTGGTTTACCCCGGTTCAGACTAAAAGCACCCGAGGGAGTGCAACAAGGGGAAGGGCATCGATAAAGTTTGGAACGCGGGTGTGAGTTTTTGAAACAAAAACTTCGTGCATCCTGACCGGGTCTGGCGTTTACGAAATTTACTCATACAAGTCGCTCATTTTTACGTTCGTACTTTGTATACACTACCGGCTCTCTCATGAGAAAGTGCCCCACAAGAAACTCAGCCTGAACATTACGGGGGGAAAAAAAAAAGTCGACAGCTATTATACTGAAGTTAGTGTGGGACACACCCCTTTCTAAAATAAGAAAGTCAGCCTGAGCCCGATTTCTGGTTTCTTATGAGCGGGCCGGTACTGTACTTCATGCAGCATAATTAGTATACTGCCTGTAGTATACCCGATATACGTGGGAGCCGAAGCGAGTGTGAGCGCGAGAGGCCAAGTGCCTCAAGAGGTACCGCATCCATACAGAGGTATTGATACAGCAGTAGTGTCGCAGCAGCAGCAGCAGCAGCAGCAGCAGTCCACGACGTGGTCCATCACGAAGCGCCATCGCCGACGACCAGCACCACCGTCGGGGGGGGGGGGGGGGTACTCATTAGTTGCTTGCCTTAGTCTTTTGACCATTGACCACGCATCCCTTTCGAGACGGAGCACCGTTCCTACTCCTAACAGGGTAGTAGGGCGCCCTTTGCCCCGTGCGGCACGTGGGTTGCAATACGTGTAAATACCGCAAGAACACTCGTTCAGCAACCTACCCACCATGTTTTTGCTTGAGCAAATACATATGTATAATACGTCGCAGTGACTTCGAAGTTCGTGGTATATACTTCGAAGGATACAACCATAATCATATCAGCAGCAGGGAATATACAGGTACGTCACGAGAGCGAGCACCTACTACTGCTGTAAATGTATAACCAGGTATGATATCACATATACAAACTTCGTATAAACCAGTCAACAGAATATCACGACTCGAGTGGCGGGCAGCTCGCTTCCGAAGATTTTTCCAGGGAAATTTCTTGCAATCGAACACGCCTTACGCAGAAGTATGAACTGCTGTGTATCATCGGTACATACCGGGTATATATCGTATATGATACTCCGAAGTACATATGTATATATGTATCATACTACGAAGAACACGATGGTATCAAAATACGTAACAAAAAACAGAAAAAAGATGACGAAAGCCGAGCACCATGTGTACATATCATACATACGAAGTATGTATCATATGCGATCGCATCCTGACACATCATCAGTGACCCCATACAGGTGGAAAACATAACCGTGTGATGCAAATACGTAGGAGGCGTAGGAGCCGTTTCGGGCAGAGTGCTGCAAGCTGCTGCAGTGCTTCAAGTGCTTCAAGTTATTTCCAGGATGCTTCTCGCAAGCGAAACACACCCACCTATAGGAGGAGCAGGAGAAAATTACTGCGTACAAAATAACAAAAAAAACAGCACGTAAAGAAACAGAAAAGAGGCGCCCACACTGGTCTTCCGCTGATCCTCAAATCCTGGCTGTCCGTCCCGACGAATTATCCCAACATTTCGCTGCTGTGGTTGCTACTTGTGCTATGCGCCTCGGCGTGCGCGGTAAATTGCAAAAGACGCAACAAAACATCATGAGGCCTACCGCAAGCAGTATAAACGGGGCAAAAGCTTCGCTGCCGGTTATCTTCGAGCGAGTATACAGGCATATACAGTAGTACACTACTATACTAACCAGGGATGCGTATTTCCCGGTAGCGGTAATTACCCGAAACCAATAGGGCTCGAGGGAATATGTTTTTTCGCAGAGGAAATTATTCACGGCCCCAATCCCCGGGAAAAAACGCCTCCATATGGAATGGAAACCCTCGAGGTTTGTTTTTTTAAACGCTGTGCAGCAGAGCGGCAGCGCACTATCATAGGCGCCCACAGACAACCGTGAGCTTCGTACGCCACCCACGCAGGACACACCGGTGTGACGGAGTGGCATACTCTGGCGGTCAGGAGCGCCGCCACCGATAATGCATCCTCTGGCGGGCACCCCCCCCAAAATCAAGAGGGCTGCTTACCACTTACCACTCTGACCCGAAATATAAGGATAATTTTGATTAAATATAAGGATAATTTTGATACACACTGCTGTGTACGAGACGACGATAACTAACCCTAACCCTGAGCCAATCAGAACAAAATCTCAAAAAAAGTGGTAAGCTCTACGTAGTGAAATTCAAATCGAACGGGTCGTCAATTCGGCGCAGATGCAGCTGGGACGTTGGCGTTTCGTTGAGGCGTCCATGTTTACAGCAGTGGCGGATAAGGTCGCGATCGCTACACACTTCTAGGCAGCAAGCAGCGCACTGCCAACTGTGGCTGCTCACGTTACTACTTCGCACTTTGTATTGCTGATTTACCTCGCATAAGTACACTCGTATCATACAACAGAGATCGCTGTCAGCATTATATCACGGCATGATTTAACTACATACTGCCGTAGTATCAATACACCGTACGGTAGTGCCTTTCAAACAATCATATTATGGGCGGCTGCAGGACGAAACCATCGAGGGCGTGAAAAAGCGAAAAATCAACGGACCATCACTCAGGCACAGGCACAGGCCTTTGCATTCCTGCGCCACTGCTACTACTGTACTACGTACGGTGTAGAGAGAAAATGACACAAACGTCGTCAAAGTACCAGTACCTCCGGGTACCAGCTATTTCAGCTTTCGGTACCCTAGGGACTCGTGAGGACTCAGGAGGACTCAGTCAATTCAGCTTTCAGTACCCTCGGGACTCGCGAGGACTCAGTCATTTCAGCTTTTAGTACCCTAGGGACTCGCGAGGACTCAGTCATTTCAGCTTTCAGTACCGTAGGGACTCGCGAGGACTCAGTCATTTCAGCTTTCAGTACCCTGGGGACTCGCGAGGACTCAGTCGTTTCAGCTTCTGGGACCCTGGGGACTCAGTACTTCAAAACGACTCGGACTCAAGAGTCAATGACTGTGAGTCCCGATGACTGGTACTGCTACTCTGACGACCTTGTGCATTTTTTTGTAAAGGGCGATATCGGACATACGTAAAAAAAAAGTCCTTATTTTGGTTTGACCCGTTGGCTCGGGACTCGCGAGGGCTCAGTCATTTCAGATTTCGGTACCCTAGGGACTCGCGAGGAGTCAGTCATTTCAGCTTCTGGTACCCTAGGGACTCGCGAGGACTCACGCATTTCAGTCTTCGGTACCCTAGAGACACACGAGGACTCAGTCATTTGCCTTCGGTGCCCTGTGTGTGTGTTCTTCACATTAAACCGTCCTTTCTACCCGTCGACATCCAGCACACCCAGTGTCCGTGCCGATTCTTCATCCTAGAGAGGTACCAGTTATGTGGTCACAAACTGCGACAGAGATACTACGTGCATAGGGACTTGCGAGGACTCAGTCATTTCAGCCTTCCTTACCCTGGGGACTCATTACTTGAAAAAACTCGGGACTCTCGAGTCAATGACTGAGTCCAAATGACAAATGACTCGGACTCGGACTCTGACGACCTAAATGACTGGCTAGAGGCCTGAACGAATCGCATACTTGTGCTTAATGTAGTACATGGGCCACCCGGGGATAACAATGTCCCCCCCCCCCAAAAAAAAAGACGTCTTTTTTCCTGGAATGGGAAGAAATACGAGGGGGGGAGGGGGGGATTGGGAAAGCTGAAAAAGGCTGTTTCCCGGAAAATTTGAGCTCTAGGTGGGGAAATACGCATCGCTGCTACTGTACGAGGTACGCTTTGCGATCGGCTGAAAAACATGCAGATCGTGGAGTTTACGTCGTCGACAGCTTCATTCATTCGTAATACTTTCCCCCCAGACCTGGTTACCAGGTACTACTGCCATACCAGGTACTTGGTATACCGGTAATATCATAGCGTACGTACTAATATTGCACAGGTGCTCCGAGTATACTCGAAGCATCGATTATTTTTCGTACTCCGATTACTGAGAGTATTACAGCAGTACTGGCGGCCTAAGTACTCGGAATGTTTGGAGTACGAGCAGTACTGAAGGCCCAAATACTGCAAGCACTGGGAATACGGTCAATACAGAACCCCGAGTACACGCAGTACCCGCAGTATCCAGTTGCGAAATACTCGGAGTGCAGGCAGTATCCGCAGTACAAAACCTCTAAATGCTGCGAGTGCACAAAGTACTTGAAGTATGTTTCTATCAAATACTCTACTTGTACTTCCAGGTAATGGGAGCATCTGTGAAATGTGAAATGCTATAAACGCCAGTCACATGCTCCAAGAACCTGGGAGTAATGACGGCCGAGTCTTTAAAATGATGCAAAGATGGTCCTATTAATAATATACTTCACACCCCCTTACTCCGAGTATCGAGTACATTGCGTACTCCGAGTACTGAGAGTATTAGAGTATTGGCGGCCTGAATACTCGGAGTACTTGGAGTATGAGCAGCACTGAAGGCCCAAATACTGCGAGTAGAAGGAGTACCCGCAGTATCAAACCCCGCAATACTCCGAGTATGGTAGTATCTGCAGTACAGAATCTCGAAATACTCCGAGCACGAGCAGTATCCCGAAGTACATAGAGCCCAAATACTGCGAGTACACGAAGTACCTGAAGCATTTTATCTCGAATACTCCTTACTTTACTCCAAGGTGCTCGGAGCATCTGTGGTCGTATTGCATGCAGGCGATTCCGCACTTCGCACACACCATTGCTTGAAGGTACGTAGTGAAGATGTTTTCAGCCCGAGAAATGGAAACGCGGAAACGGGCGAGAAAAAGAAAGGAAATTTATTATTTTCTGTCTCGTTTCTTTCTGGCGGTTGTGTGTGGTCTGAGTCGTCGCAGTCATCAGTAGCAGCTGATCACCTGGTACCTGATCCGCTGGGAGTTGGAAACAAGCTTCAATGCTTCATCATCTGTTCCTCATTCTCCCTATCGTCATCACCACCACCATTGTCACCAGCTAGGTGACGAGTCGCGCTTCAGCAAGGTCACGAGCGCACGAGCGCCTGCTCGGCCCCCTCCCATATGTTGGGTCGAAAAAATGAAAAAAATGTTCGGGCGACCTCGTTTACGTATCTATCATACCCTACGAGACTACGAGTATACTAAAAATAATGAGCGAACGATATCATAGGATAACGATCCTCGTAGAGCGACCACTAAATAGTCGGCACACGCGGCGATGCGAGTACGTATCAAATAACGTATCATCGCCACGTTTGAACTGGGACCGATTCGTGAACCGCCCCGCGCGTACGGCAGCCCGCCCTCGGGTGAAGGAGCACGCTGGGGGAACTCGAGTGCACGGGCTCCCCCGCGTGTGTCGCTCTCGTATCATGGCTCAAACGAGAGCGCGAAGCAATGGACAAGCTTCGACTTTTGTTGTCTCATGAAATTTGAAAAAAACACACACACAAAATACAACGTACAACGTACCTCGCACCGGTTCTCCTGGGAAAAGCTTTGAACTCTGGTTCTGATCCCAACGACCTTCAAGGGGGCAAGCACAAGTAAAGCAAACCTATGCGGGCACCCGCAGAGCGAACTATCTACCCATCCCACGACGTCTCTCGTGCGCTCACCGTTGGGTTAGAGGCCGCGGCTTCAGCGAACCGTGCTAAAGACCGTTCGATGTCCGCATCGCCCATCGCTAAACCGTCCGCGCCGACCAAAGGCGACCGCCCCGCCTCCGCCTTGATGGTGCCAACGCCGGCGGCGTTTCGAGCCTCCACTGGCTCTCCTCCCATTGCCATCAAGAGCACCACGACTTCGTACGAATGCCGTAAGGGATTAGTAGGAGAAACGAGAAGAAACAACAGAGCGATAACAGGAGAGACGCGGTGATGAGCTTGTTGATGAGCTGCGTCGTTGCGGCGCAGTGCGGGGTTGGTATTTAATGAAAAAAACGCCTTAAAACCTCTATACGAAAAGCTTGCTTTAGTTTTCGCGTTTTACTGCTGGTGCGAGTTGGAATTCTCGAATCTGCGGGTCGAGCATTCGATAATGACGCCCGCGTTGCGCTTTTCTACGGTCTCCTTGTTGACTCCTCTACTGTTATTGCTGAGGCAATCGAAAGCTTTCCTTCTGCCGAATGGCCAAGCTCTCCGCGCTGCTGGCCTCTCGTCCTATGAGAGAGCAGCAACAGCAGTCGCACCAGTATCACCATGTCGCAGCAAATATCTTGGTTTACAACAGCGAACGCAGTACGCAGTAGTAGCAGTAGCGGAGGCAGCGACCGCACCTGCACACCAACGGCGAGGCATATGGCGGAAAGAGCGCCGGCTATCGATGATGAGCGCTGGTGGCGGCAGTACCGCTGGCGATATCGATGCTGGTGGTGACGTTCGGAAGGTGTGTGCTTGCTGCAGTATGGGTGCTATGTGGAAGAATCGATGTTGTGGAAGAATCGATGTTCAACCGCAGCAGCACTCTCGTCTACGTATTAATAGTATGCTGACTGTACGTACTCGCACAGAAGTCATTGTTCATGGTGGGCGAAGCTTCAGAGCTTGCTCGCTCTGCGAGTATACATGCTGCTTGTGCTCGTGCTCGCAACGAACTTCCGAAGGATGTGTAGGATATATCAAGCAGTGCGGTGTACCACTGCATGCATGCGACCTACAGCAGCAGCGCTTATGTTTTTTCACCCTTTCCGCATGGTTCCCCCCCTCGAAGCATGAACACTTCGTACGAAGTACGAGCGAGTGCTCGTACATAAGGTACGAAGCTTCGACAAAGTTTGAACATGTGAGAGATTCATACATGGCTGTACTCGCAACTCATAACCCATCGAGTACGTCGTACCTCTGGTACGACGGTACGACGGTACCTGGTACTGAGTATATGTAAACACCGGTACCAAGTACTCGTACATGGGTGCTGTACCATGTAAGAAAAGCAATTGCTTTACGAGGCCTTACGAACATGTAATTTTACTACGTCTACAAGTACCTCGTATCATCATACTCGTACCGGTACATACTGTAGGTCGTGCTTCTGGTTGAACTTCTTGTCTCTGTGCTGGCTTTCCTGCGAGGTGAAATTGATTATTGTAATATTTTGCTTGCCCTCCTGTATATGGCGCAGCGCTTCGAAGCGATGCACTCGGCGATGCTGCCGGAAGGGAAGGAAGAGGTGCTTCGGCAAGCAAGCAGGTACAATACAATACATCAAACGGGTTGCTACCATAGGAGCACAGCACCAGCGGTCGGCGGCTGATACGACCTCACGTGGAGTCGTACGAGCACGTCGTGCGTGTTGTGACGACGTATGAGTACGTCGGTAAGGCTTGATGCCCCTGATTTTGCAACACCACCTTGCGAGTACACACTCGTGCATCACATTTTGGACCATTTCTATCTTGCACGTAGGCCCAGACCCAAACCGAACCCAACCATAACCCTGTCACTAACCCCAACCCTAACCCTAGCCCTGACCCCAAGGGCTCGAGGTCGGCAGGTGCGACCGCGTTGCTCCGCCGCATGTTTCGGTGGCGTTATTCCGAAATAAAACGGTCGGCCGAAAAGCCAGCCTCGACCTATCAGGCAGTCAGGCAGTGGTGTTTGCACCTGGCTGGCTGCACCAATGTTTGTCCAAGGTGGTGTTGCAATTAGGGTCTATCGTACAGGCTGCTTTCTGCGACACGACATCGAGCAGTACGAGTACTGCGCAAGCACCAGAGCTGATAAACGATGCATCATGTATTTTGACATGTTTTTCCATGTTTCCACCCCTCCTGGTTTTTGCCTGTCTGTGGCACTGGTTTTACAGTAGTTAGTACGTATCGACCGGCCTGGCACTCTCATTTTCATGTATGCCGACAGACACGCGCATCGCGCCGTTTATGATACACTCCTGTATGAACCGATACTACTATTAGTTGTTGCAGGCCTGCTGAACATGTATTTCGAGTACGTACAGCATTCCATGGTGAGCTAAAACTCGCTATTTAGTCTTGCGTTTGGTCAGCTAAAACTCGCTATTTAGTCTTACGAATGTATTCATTACATTCAGTCAACTCCAGTACCGGTATATACAGCAGTATGCGAAGAACACGCACACCGGTACAGTCAGTATGCATCAAGTTGTACAACTGAACGAGTATGTACCGGGTGTTTTATCGTACGGTATACGGTATGTCATGCGATACGAATGTGAACGGAAAGCTTTTCAGTTTCAGACGCTCGCCCTCAAGAAAAAGCGAAGCAACCGGGGTTGGTTGTCCGACCTATTTTTTTAAGCCCTCGGTTCGGCGCCACCGCCGTATATACGAAGTATGTACCACAGCAGTTGCTGCAATTGACGCAATTGCCACAATTACCATATAGTGTAATTACCACAAACCACAATTACCATATAGTGAAATTACCACAAACCACAATTACCATATACTGTAATTACCACAAACCACAATTACCGTATACTGCTGTAATTACCACAAACAACAATTCTCGCAATTACTATACAATCTACTGTAATTACCACAAACCACAATTTCCCGCGAGTCCCACAGATCGTATTCCATAATTCTCAGATCTGCCATAGATCCTCCTGGTAGTAGTTGGGGCCCCAACAATCCAGAATCCAGGTACATACCCTGGTACCATACAAGTGCGAGTAGTAGTTAAGCGGCGAATAGAGTAAGATCCTCCGTCCGCCCCACCCTACTCCAGCGGGTGAAAAGGCGGGGACGCAGGAACCGCACCCCTCCGGTGCATCCCAATAGTTTTTGGTGGGAAACCCGAGCCGTGGCAGTACCCTCGCATGGCCTCGCAACCGGGGCACACTGCTAGTTCTATGTGGTTTAATTTGTGCAACAAACAGCAGCGGAAATACGTAGTACAGCAGTAGTAGTAGTAGTAGTACTTAGGGCCCGTAATATCGAAGAACTTGTTCCTGATTTTCCTTCTTTTCTTGAGAAAAAAAAAAACGGAGGAATAATAAGAGGAAAAAGTGGAAACATTAATATTTCCTAAAATCAGGAAGTTTAACGAGAGTCGGTAAAAAAAACAGGAACGCTTACATTTATAAAATTTAAAAAACAACAGCTGTGAGATCGATTTCGTCGAAACTCATATTTGCAAGCTGAGTGTGATACTTCATTACCGTATATTTCCTCTTGTGGGAAATATAAAACAAGAATAGTAAAATCAGGAAAAAAACGTTTTTTAGGGAAAAAAACAGGGACCAAAATCAGGCAAATCGGGAGAAGTACGACAAAACACTCTTCCGTCATAACGGCCCTTAACTCCTTCCGAATTACACCCGGGTTTTTGGGACACACTGCTTGGAATTGGCATGGAATTTCAGCCACCTCACACAGTGTGTGTGTTCTTCACATTAAACCTTCCTTTCTACCCGTCGACATCCAGCACACCCAGTGTCCGTGCCGATTCTTCATCCTAAAAAGGTACCAGTTCTGTGGTCACAAAACTACGACAGAGATACTACGCTCAGTGTAGTAAGCACAGCAGACAATTGTTGTTGTTGTCTTCACATTAAACCCGTTCTTTCTACTCAACCACATCAGATTCAGTACACCCAGTGCCTGTCTGTCCTGATTCCCAATCCTAGAGAGAAAAAGAGGTTCGAATATGGCACGTTTATATGGCAACAAAAGGTGTACAAATTAGGCACTTTTATGTGGTCACTAAGAAGGTACAAATAAGGCATGTTTATATGGCCACAAAAAATGTACAAATGCTGCCGTATGTTTCGTGATCGAACTCATACCGAGCAAGCCGGCAAAAGGCTAGAGCGGGTGTACTGAGACGGCCCATCAACGACAAGCTCGATGATGCGCGCCTACTAGAACTATCAAGAAGGCGGCCTGAAGAGAGGAACTAGACACTACAGGAGAAGGACGGAGCGCGGAGATATACACTGCAGGGCATGCTGTTTGGAAAGCCTGGAGAGCCTCCTGTAGTATGACCAACGCTAGCACAAATGACGCAGCGCCAGCAACGACGACAATGTTACTTTATGGTCCACCTTGTTGGCTCCACTCTGTGAATAATTGTTTTGGGAAATGCCCAAGAAGGGCTCTGACCCTGGCGAAAAACGATTTTATCGCTACAAAAGCTATGACCAAATGGAGGCTAAATACACTCCATCCAGCTCCATCCAGCCCGATCAGTACGCTTTGCTTGTACTGACGGCACGGCATCTGTTGTTTTTGCAGCGGGTTCGCCTATGTACAGCCACCACCTCGTCCACGGTAAATCGTCCAAGAATTGACAAGGTCCGTGCAGGCCACATATAGTAGCCCTACCCCCCCCCCTCTCTATTAGAAGTAGGAATGGTGCTCTGTCTCGAAAGAGATGCGTGGTCAATGGCCAAATGGCTAAGGCAAGCAAGAAATGAGTATCCCACCGCCCCTCCCCCGTCTCGAAAGAGAGGCGTGGTCAATGGTAAAAAATGACTAAGGCAAGCAACAAATGAGTACCCCCCCCCCCCCCCCCCCGCACGGCCGCCTGCATCCAACGTGTCTCCTGCTGTCTCTTTCCACGCCGCTTACGTTGCTCTCTTTTTTGTTTTCAGGGAAGCGCACAACCGGCGACAAGCGGCCGTTTTCGACTCGAAAGTGGATTTTTTCGCCGGGTCGGAGGCGACTCCGGAAAAGGTGAATTGCGGTACGGTACACCATATTTTCGGTACGGTTCACACCATAATACGGTGCGATACCGCAGGACATTGCACGGTGCGGTACGATAACGTGACTTCGCTTTGTTGGGGGTTTTGGTTGCATGAGACCCGAACTTCATTGCCCATCTCGTGTTGCTGCTAGCGGTGTATTTTCCCCCTTGCCTCCCCCCATCCCCTCACCTTCTTGTACGTACGAGAGCCGCTGTACCGTTGCTGTTGGTGGTGTTTCAGTAGCACAGCACAATACGTAGCCAATGTGGGTACTCTTGTCATACCTCCATGAGGTTATGAGCCGTGGGATCGCGCGACGTTTTCCCACTGCGCTCGTCGAATAGGGGGCTCAAGGAGAGCTGCTGCGGTACTCGTGTGCGGCGAGCGCGCGGAGGTGTTAAGGCGCGGGGTGGCCGCTAGTTGGCGCTGTTTGGTTGATTGGGCGTCCGCTTTCCGAACTAAGCTCCCCCACAACTCGCCGTAGGTGGACATTAGTTGTTTCGTTAACCCTGTGGCAACCCTTCGGAAGGCCCGCTTGAAACAGAGGAACATCTCGGCTGTGGATGAGAGGTTGCTCCTGTCCCTAACCCTATTCCTAGCCCTAAGTTCGCTGTCGGTGTGGGAAGGGGGTTATCTCATCGCTGAGGGAGATATACAGGGGATACGCACAGTAGTGTTGATGACGAGCGCGCATGTTTACGCCTTCCGCTTCCACACATCGACCCCCCTCCCCACTCCCCTCTAAACCCTCTTCTCCATGCCCCTCCATCTTAAACGAGGGCTGTATAGACCTTGGTCCAGCTGTCGGCAAAATAGTTGAAACATGCTTTGACTTTAAACCCTACCCTAAGTTTTATTTTTGCCTTCACATAGCGTGTAGAGGGGAGCGGAGGGCTCCAGACTATCTGTTTTTGACTGGCTTTGATCGCTTTGCGGACCCTTCGGGTTCCACTTTTATTTCAGTATACCTTTTTTTGGGTAAGCTAGCCTGTGACCACGGGAATCGACCGTGTCAAGTGTTGGATTAGTACGGACAGATGGAGGTACTGGATAGAGAGACCGGCACGGTTTTTAATGTGAAGACAACAACAACAACCCTAACCCTACGACTCCGACCGCCTCAGAAAAAACTTCTCGGGATGCAGGTGTAGTGAGCGGTTAGTGTGGAATATCAATTATTTTTGTCGGACCCCAATGGGCCAAGTCGTACAACCCTAAGCGGAAACATGAGAACCGCTTAGACATTCACGTGAAGACCAAGCGGTCCTTATAGATACGCCCAGAAGTGGTAAAAGCTACCACCGATCGCGACTAACTTATGTTTGTGGTCTAAAAATCCGCCTCCAGTCTTCGTAGATCGATTGACGTTACGCAACCTATATCGAGTTTTTTGTCCCCCCAAAACTCGAAACCGTTCAGAAACTGGCCGGCAGAGAACGCAAGGTGGTGGGGCCACCCCATGGTCACCCTATGATAACCCTCCTTGACCCGCTTTTGTTTTTTCTCGTTCTGTATTCCTATCGCGCGCCTCCCTCCGTCGTACTTGGTACACCTGGTGTAAATTTAACGCCAATGCACGGCACACGGCAGCAATTCCCGTCCCTGAGGCGCATCGCGGAGGCGTGTCTCCCGGACGGGGACGGGCGCGTGGTGGACGCCGGCTGCGGAACGGGCGCCCTCGTGCCGTTCCTCAAGGAGGCGGGGGTCTGGGAGGGGGACGTGGTAGGGATCGACATGTCTCCCGAGGTATGGTATACCTGGTAGCATATTACAATGGATTCGTACATATACCGCTGTGTGTTTTTGGTGCATTGCCGGTAAAAGTGGCGGTAATATTTTTTTTCGCGCGAGCTCTGGGCGGGACCGAATTTTCCTCTTTGCTGCACCCGCAGTCCGTATCAGAAGAACCCGATGTTGTTGTCCAGGCGCTGGTGACGCTGTACTAAGCGCGGAGCGGCGCTTTGGGGCTGCACAAGCGCGAGGCCGGTTCTGACTCTGCTCCTTTTTTTTGCCTCGCTGTAGCGATGTGGTTGTGGTGATTGGCACGCTTCAGAGGTCACTGAGGAGGCGGTCAAGGTTTAGTATGCGGTTTCCAGCTACTACGGGGGGCGGCACGAACCCGGTGTAGAGGCTCTTGTTTTTGGTTCCGTTTGGGGTGTGCGGGCTACGTCATTTTACGGTTACTGCTTCGTTCCTTAGCGTGTCCCTTCTTACATTGTCGTGGGACCCGTACCACTCATGCTGTTTCCCCTTCCCTTGACTTGATGCGCTTTCACCCCTCGAGAGCCTTCTGTTTGGTTTTTGTTGTGTTCGACACGAAACATCTGACCCTAGTCATACGCACACGCGCACTCACTAGCAAACCCCCGTGCCCCTAATCCTAATACCAACCATGCTCGGTAGATGGGAAGCGTTTTTGGGGAACGATTCCCTGAGGCGGAGGTGGTCACGGCTGACTTCATCGAGTTTGCCGACGAGATCACGGCGCTGCGGCTACGGCCACCCCCAGCCGCCACCCCCGCTCCGCCCACCCCTACCACCGCCACCGCCCCTGGCGAAGACTCCAACGCTGTTGGTGGTGAAGACGCGGGGGGAGGGGGCGGCGTCGGACACGAGGAAAGGATCAAGAGGAAGAAAACGGCGGGAGACCTAATCGACAGCAGCAGCAGCAGCAGCGGTGGTGTTGGTGGCGATAAAGAGCAGAAGGAGAGCCGCAGGAGGACCGCAAGGACGGTCGGGGGCGGCGTCGGTGTCGGTGGCAGTGTTGGCGGCGGTAGTGACCGCGAACGAGCCCAGAGAAAAAGGGTGCGGACGGCCGGGAACGTCGGCGGGAAGAGGGGGACGGTTACAGCGGGAGACGTCGGCGAACCTAAGTCTGTCGCGGCCAAGGAGAGCGCGGTTGGCACGGTAGTCTTCAATTCGGTCTTCGGAAACTTGTGGGACCAGGGGGCGGCGCTGGAGCGCGCGGCGTCTATCCTTGAGGTGCGTTGCGCTGGCTTTCTGGAGGGACGATGAGCTCGGCCACAGTCGTAGTCGTCGCGTGTTTTCGTTGGAGTGACGGTGCGGCATGCGATGTAGGGCGTCGGTGGATGGCTCCTCGCCGCTACGTACACACGAAGCGTGCTCTTGTTTAACCCTCGGTTGGGGGCCTTCAAAGAGGGAAAATGACGATCATAATCGAGGATCACAGCAACGACCAGCTGCGTGATTGGGGGGGATGATATGATACAATGGTTGGTGTCCGAGTTGTACGATGCAAGGAGGCGTGCACGGCACGGGGTCGCAAGCAACATGATTCTTATACGACCCCGTACTGCTGGGCGCTTGTGCACGCTGCTCGTAGACGGTTTTGATAACACCAAAGTTTTCATTTTTTTGTCGCTATCCCTTATAAAGGTTCCCTTATATCCCATAAAAAGGGTCCGTCCCGTAGGGGTTAATTCGTCAAGCATTTTCTTGTTTCGACGGCCCCGTGTTATTTTTATTATTATGATTATTATTATTATTATTATTTACGTCGACCTGCATGAGGTGGACGGCGTCAGGGTGACATTTGTTTTGCTTGCAATTTTGCCCGAGGAGGGCGGAAAAATGGCAGGAGACGCTCTGCAATCTCGATGGCACGGTAACATCGGAAGAAATATGAAATTATTTGTGCTTTTGGCGACCAAAACGTGCCTGTAGTGGTTCGCCCCCGACCCAAGGGTTACCAAGTACGCAAGAAAGTAGAGAGGGGAGCTGCACTCCATGTCGTTACAAGGGAAATGTAAAAGTTTGTTTCATGCGTTTTTCTTCACCGCGTTGCGGAGGAGGGGCGCGGAGCAGGCCAAGTCGGCGGCGCCGCGGGGGGGTGTATTCGGTATTCATGCATGGCCGTAGTCGTATGACCATAGACCCTCGCATCCCTACAATGCCGGGACGGAACATGTCGGGTTTTCACCGACCAGGCAGACATTGCTAGCACCAAGCGCGAAGCGCCGTGAGGTGTTGGGCGAGTCGCATGAAGGGTGAGCTGCATCCTACATAGACCCTCGCGTCCCTGCAATGCCGGGACGGAGCACGTCGGGTTTTCACCTACCAGGCAGACATTGCTTGCACCAAGCGCGAAGCGCCGTGAGGCGCTGAGTGAGTCACTTGAAGAGTGCTGTTGGGATGCGCGCAAGCTCGTCCGGGTTTGAGCATTGCGTGGGGTCGGGGGTTGAGTGGCTATGCCAGGCGGTGTGTAGCCGCCGGTGTCAATGTTGTCGCGGTTGCTCGCCTTGCTGTTATTGGCGTTTTTGCTGATGTTGGGAGGATAGTGGTGTTGGTGGTGTTGATGGTGATACGGTGGTGGTGCTGATGCTGATGACGATGGAGCTGTTGCTGATGATAATCCATGATCATCATGACGATGGTGTAGCTGAGGCTGTTACTGGTGTTGTATGTTCCGTGTTTTTTGTCTCTCTTAGATGTCATGAGCTTTGTTCTCCTGTTCGTCGTCGATTTTGCAGCCGTCGCCCCTCGCGATTGTTGTTATTGTTTTTCCTTGCGAAAATAACAACACCACTACCACCACCACCACCACCACCAACAACAACAACAACAATCGCAATACAGCAAGAACAACGACGACCTCTGTTGTCAGTTGCCTTCTTCTTGATCATCATCATCACCATGGTTACCACCACGCCCTTCACACCGCCGTCTTGACTAACTCCTATCGCTGTCGCCACTTCTGCTGCCATCGTTTGCCACCCCCATCCGAACATCGCCATATTCGACCGCCATCGCCAATGGCCATCGCCAACCGCCTCCTTCCGACGTCGTCATCGCTGCCACCCCCACCGACACCCTCATCTTCGATCGCCATCGCCAATCACCTTCTTCCATCGTCGCCATCGCTACCACTCGCACCAACACCCCCATCTTTGTTCGCCATCGCCAAATCACCTTCTTCCATCGTCGTTCATCGCTGCCACTCCCACGGACATCCCCATGATCGATCGCCATCGCCAACCTCCACACTGCCTCCACGGTCGCCGATGGCGACCGATCACCGCGGGTCACACGGGGGGGGGCAGTTCCTTCCGTTCCTCGTGGAGTCGTTCGAGTCCGGCCCGGAGCTATACCTCGCCGTGCTGAAAAGAACGCCTCACAGGGCATCGGAAACCGTCCGATACCTCCGGGGAACGGTGAGACTGCCCCTCTCCGGCTCGGATAAAGCATGAAAATATTATTCCAAGGATGTGGTCGGTGGGGTACGTACCGAAGTATACCGGAGGTAATTTTTCTCGGTAAACACTTTACTGAAGTCTTCGGTAAGGTTCGGTACGACTTCAATACCCTATACCGAACACTTCGGTATGGTTCGGTACGAACCCGATTCCGGCACCCCCGACACTTTTGGTCAGTTCGGTACGCCCACCAAAAAACTACCCCGGGTATCGGTGTATACCCTGCCGAACAAACCCTTGAAAACAAATATCTGCCATCTCTCCGCTGCTTTGCTATCGCTCGAGAGCTATTATACCATGTTTTTTTCCATAAACCGCCGCCGATGATGTCGGGTTATATCCGGGACACAGGTGTCGACTGGTTACGGGCGCGGCAGCAAAAAACTGGGAGTTCCAACGGCCAACCTTCCCGAGTCTCAGTTCGCGGAGAACCTCCGCTCTCTACCCACCGGTGAGAGTTTTTTGTTTATATTTGTTATGGTCAATTTCCATGTCCAGCCCAACTCGTATTTATTGGAGGGTTTTATTATCCCCTCCGAGGCTTTCTGGGCAAGCCGTGGTCACAGGTGTCGTCCCTTCTCCCCCCCCCCCCCCCCCCCCCCCCCCCCAACCCCCGGTGCATATAATGCGTACGTGCCTTTCTTTGTATCGCCGCAAAGGGCGCTACCAGCATTTCCACTGCTGCTCGTTGATTTGCATCGAGCATCGCCAACTCGCGCTCTCGAGCTTTTTTAGCGTTACGAACCGTCAGAGGAGGAGGAAAAGAGTAGGGCCACCGTTCGAGGGGACGCATCGCGATTTGATGCTGTGAAAGCGCGTGATGCTTGTCTACGGTGGGTGGGTGGGTGGGTGGGTGGGGGGCGGGAAGGAGGGAGGGAGAGGAAGAAAGAGGCGGGCGAAGGGCGGGGATTTCGTTCTCTCCTCTTTCCTCCTCTCCCCGCGTCCCTGCCTGCCTGCCTGCCTGCCTGCCTGCCTGCCTGCCTGCCTGCCTGTTTGCCTGCATGCATGCCTGTCTCGACGGGTCCTTGTTTTTGTTTGTTTGTTTGTTTGTTTTTTTGTATTTTCAGCCTATTCGTACCGCACCTGTAGCAAGGCCTTTTTTTTCGCGCGCAACCCGGCCAACCTTTCTATGCGCTATTAATTGTGCGGAAATGGTTTCAGTATTTCGGGAGACCGTAGTAAACAGGACTAGCTAAATATTATATACTAGGCTTTTGTGTGTATGCCGTAGGTCCCCTATTATTAGGACCAAATGTTGTTAGTAAAAATAGGTGAATATGTACTGGTAGGTTGTCACCGGGCGTTCTATCAATAGAAGGCGAGAAGATGGGGGAACGGGCGCTGACGCCGGCGCAGATGACCCCCAACCCCCAGACCCATCTGTGGGCGGCTCGCATGAAGCATGAGCGATGCACTATGCACTCCTTCCGGGTGAGAGATGCAGCGAGCCATCGTATGAACGACACAGCTATACGTCCTTAGGGAGTATGTGGGGGGGAGTCGGACACAGGCGCAAGCAGATACGTAGGGACGACAGCATCCGCGACCGTGGCGGGAGTAAAACGTTCTCGCGAAACGGCGTTCATGGATACGGACGCGCTGCCGCTGTCCGAGCAGTTTGCAAGTTCAAATGCAGCGTTCCCACAGAACAGTCGAGCCCGGGCCCACGATAAGGCAAGGTGTAAGTTTGGGTGTAATAAGGAAGATAAACCATTCGCGGGAAGGATAATAATATACAGTTGAGCTACGGCATCGAGAGCAAAGCAAAAGGGATGACAAGTATGGGTGTGATCTCATGCCGCAGCAGAGAGACCTCATTGATCCCAAACTATATACGAATTAATGCGACGACGGAATGTTACCGGATAATTTTTTTATCTAAAAGGGGACGAATGAAGTGGGTCCCCAAATGTGGATAAATGCCTCCGGAATGTACAGAGAGAGCGAGATGAACCAAGGACGCGCACTCGTATCGCGATTGCCGACGACAGCACGGAAAAGTAGGAAGAGGGTAGGGAAAAACAGACCATCCCGCCCGCCCATCGTTGTGCGCGAGACACGCCGACAACGACGTCAGTTTTGTAGTGTTTATTTTACCAGGGTAACTACTCTCTGCGACGAGGTGCCGCGTTGATTACCGGCGAATCAACGCGGGGGTAGTAGCCCTGGGTGAGAGTCTCCGGCTGATCGCAGCAGAGAGGCCTCATTGATCCCAAACTATATGCGAATTAATGCGACGACGGAATGTTACCGGAGTAAAAATAGGTGAATATGTACTGGTAGGTTTCTGTGTGTATACGGTAGGTCCTATTCAGAATGGTCCCCCGTAAAAATACTAAAAGTGTCATACTAGCCCGAAGTAGTTGCTCGCTTGAGGAGGCTCAACCGGTCCCAGTGACAAATCCCAGTGACAAAATACTGCCTCAGAAGCCAAAAACTAACTGCAACCCCTAACCCCTACTGCTGTGGCATTGCTCATTAGCAACAGATACGTAGATATGTCTATTTCCGGGTAGTTCGGTTCCCGAAACGGGAGTGCACTCCTAAAGGCTAAAGGGGTAAAAACGAATCGGCGTTTCTTGTCTCGCAACCCTTCACCCTTTGACTTTATTATCATGAAAGAGGAAAAAACCGCGAGTCCCAAAATCCGACGTCCAACCGTTCTCGCTGGCGACGCCACTGACGGGGGAATTGTGTTTATTTTACTCTATTACGCGGGGGCATAGTAATCAGAACCCACCATGGAAGCGTGCTATTTTCGCCGTCTAGGGTCAGCTCCTAATTTGTATGAGGCTCCTGACTTGATTATAGTATAGGAGCTTTCTCTCTTGCCTCACACAAAACGTGACGAAAAATATGGGCAAGATGGAACACTCCCAATGTCCTACAATAGGTATACAACGAAACATATAGTAAAACCATGACTGAGATTCCAACAATAAGACATGCTTTGTAAGGCATACCACTCCGTCCCTATACATAAGCACCGTATTTATTGAATATGAATGTATAAACGGTGCTTATACTTCGAGACAGAGTGGTATGCCTTATTGGATAGGGTTCCCCAGTTGAGGAGCATACCAATAGTCAGTCAGAACCGCCGACCGCACTATAAGGGCATGGTTCACGCATGCGCTGTGCTCAGTCAGACAAGCCTGGGGTACAAAAATACCCCCCCAACCGCATTGTATAGGGCACTGTAGAGGCATGCCTTTTTGCTTAGTTCCTCAGTTTAGAGGCACCGTCAGTCAGAAACGATTTTGTGAAAAAACCCCGCTACCTTCATCGCAGCAAAGCGTCCACGGACCCCACGGGCTCCAAAACAAAACCCAGGTAAATTCCCCTTATGTTTTGACACAACCGTATTTGGTCCTGATTTCTGTGCTCACCCCCGTAAATAGGCGTTTACTTCGGATGGGCGGCGTTAGAATGTGAAGGGGCGCAACAGCAAGAAGGGGCGGAGCCCGAAAATGGTGGTGGTGGTGGTGGTGGTGGTGGTGGTGGTAGTGGTGGTGGTGGCCCTTGGAAGTGCGTGGCGAACGTCGGGTACTCGCCGACGTTTGCGGGCCAGGAGAACGCGGAGAAGATTGTGGAGGGGCACCTCATCGGCTACGAAGGTGACAACCGTGCGCTCTACGTACTACAGTACGTATTTTTGCGCTACGCACGTCGGACAGACCGCGATCTACGGTAGATCATACAGACCAGGACTTTTTTCCATCTGCCCTCGGGAATATGTATACAGACCCTGCGGTGGGAATCGACGATCAGTATGCAGATCATCTGGGATTGTAAACCTGCCGTTGTGAACTTTTTGTATGCAGGATCTATCTGGGAGTATGTGCTGGGTCGTGCAGGTTGTACGCGGCAACCGGGGCTAGACCATACAAGATCAAAACTAAAATCTGCCTTGAAATATTCTAAGGGCCCGTTTTAACGAAGGAAAAAAAAAAAACGATTCGGGAAAAATATAATTCAAATTCGCTTTTCATTGGTCAACACAAGCACCAGCATCAAAGATTAGGATCTTGGGGGGTGCTGGTGCGTGTGTTGACTAATGAAAAGCGAATTCGAATTTTATTTTTTCCAAATTGAATTTATTTTGTACTCGTTAATATGGGCCCTAACCCGGGTAGATCATTGCCGTATACCCCGTATCACCCGGGGTGATAAAAGATAGCACACCCTCTCGGACGAACTCTTCAAGCTGGTATTCTCGACGACGACGGGAGTGCAAACGCCCAGCGATGCGTCTAGTATGGAAAAGTCTCGGCGAGGCGTTCCCACGGCCGCCATTTTCGTTCTGTGTCCCCCCCCCCCCCCCCCTTGTTTTAGAGAAAATCGACACCGGCATAGTTCGTCCCAGGGGGTGTGTTATCTTATCACCCCCCGGTGATAAGGTAAGTGGGTATCGGTGATCTGTCCGGTGTGTGTGTATTGTTCTGGAAGGATTTTTAACAGCAGCCGCCGCCGATGTAAATACAACCAACTAGCTGAAGGTTTTTCAGCCGATCGTTCGCACTCGAAAAACGACCACCAGAAGATCTCAGATCATACGTAAGTGGTGTATAGCTTGCCTTGTCTCGTGCTGTTGTAGCGTAGGGTGGTGTGTCGGAGGACAGGTGTATCTGTGGACATCACCCGTGGGGGGTTGGATGAACGCGCGAGCTACCCATGGAGACGCGTGTTAGCGTACGCTGCTTCTGACGTACCGAGGGAAAGACTGTGTGTGTATGTTCTTAGGAAACACCGGCTGGCGTAAGGGGGGGCGAGGGATAAGGGTGGCCGAAGCGAAGTGTCGTAACGAGCGTTTTGTGCCACGGGAATGGTTGCCGAGCTTGCACGGTAGTGCATTGCCACCGGTTGATCAGGAAGCGCTCTGATGGCCGTGATATGAAGCCCATGCCGTCCATCTGCTGTAATGATGTTGCCCTTTCCTCGTTTCATGCGTCTCCTGCCCCTCTACTCTCTTACCTGTGATCCAAGGGGAGGACTTTTACGGCGAGACCATGCGGATGCTCCTGGCGGGTTTCCAGCGGTCGGAGAAAAAGTTCGCCTCTTTTCCCGAGCTAGTCGCCACCATCAACAAGGCGAGACAGACAGACAAAACAGACGGACAGACAAAACAGACAAAGTAGACAGACAGGCAGGCAGGGACAGACACCAGTCGTACCGCTCCTACTTGTGACAGCTTCTCTGGTAGAAGCAGGCCGGTCCTTTTGCCGTGCCCGGAAGACTGCAAAGCGATGACCTGACCGCACCGTTGTACTGTATGTTTCCTGCCCGCAGAGTGTTCCCCACGCACTCAGACACGACCCCCCCCCCCCCCCCCCTGGACCCCAACCAAATTCGCTTCTCCGTAGCATGCCAGTGCCCCCCCCTATACAACCAACCAACCGCGTCCAACAAGCGTTAGTCCCGCTGGCCTGCTCTGGTACGCGTATCGTTCATGTGCCTCATACTTTTGTTTGCCCAAGCCTTTTGTTTATTCTCCCTGGGTATTGTGACCGAAGCGTCGTGTCTGCACTATTACGTCCGGCACTTAAGTAGAGTCTGGAGATGATTGCTGCGCGCGCTGGACAAGAGCGCCGTACAAGTTATGTCCTTCCTTTCGCATCGTGCAACGTTTACTGGGGTTTATTTTTCGAGCGTGAATGATTTTTCCGTGAGCTCCGAACCACCTTACCGTAGCGAGGGCGAGGGAGAGGCTGCGTCGTTGTTGTATATACGTGCCAGGAACTGATCTATCCCGCTCGGGAATAAATGCCCCCCTGGTTGGTGAAAACCCGATATGTTCCGTCCCGGCATTGTAGGGATGCGAAGGCCTATGGTTGTACGACTACGGCCATGCGCGACATGAGTACACTCCCCCCCCGACAGGTAGGGGATAATACTACAGTAGCAAAAAAAACTTATGTATATACGGAAACAACGTAATGGGCGCCCAACTGTTGGGAGGTTTCTCCTATTAGGAGTGGGAACGGTGCTCCGTCTCGAAAGGGATGCTTGGTCACTGGTCAAATGACTTAAGACAATCAACAACTGAGAACCCCCCACCTCACGGTGCTTCGCGCTTGGTGCTAGCAATGCCTGCCTGGTCGGTGAAAACCCGACATGCTCCGTCCCGGCATTGTAGCGATGCGAGGGTCTATGGTCAGACGACTGCGGCCGTGCACGACATGAGTACACCTCCCCCCCCGTGACCCCAGAATGGTCCGAATGGCTTAACGTGCGATGAGCAAAAACCATGCAAGGCGATTACCCTCTCGGCTACGATAATTTGTGTCTCACGTTTTGTTTTTTACTCTTGCTTGATATTTTCCAGGATGTCGGCGACGCGTCCGCCGCCCTTGACGAGCCACGATTCTCCTCTTTCAAGGCCGACGCGTTTTTCTCGGCGGCAGGAAAAGGGAGTTCCACGCCTGAGGCGTGGTCCACAAGGGACTTTACGTCAGCGATGGAGGAAGCCGCTGAACAGGAGGATAAATCGACCGGTCCCGAGAGATAGCTGGCTGTCTATCGAGGGGCTTCAGAGCTTTAGATCTTGAGAGCTTTAGAGTTTTGAAACTCTAGAGCTCTAGAGCTTGACGAGTAGTCTAGAGCTCTGGGGCTTAATAGCTTTAGAGCTTTCAAGCTTTAGAGCTTTCAAGCTTTCAAGCTTTAGAGCTGTCAAGCTTTAGAGCTGTCAAGCTTTAGAGCTGTCAAGCTTTAGATCTTTCAAGCTTTAGAGCTTTCAAGCTTTAGAGCTTTCAAGCTCCAGAGCTTTCAAGCTTTAGAGATTTAGAGCTGTTGCTGTAGAGCTGTAGATCTTTATAGGTGTAGAGCTTTGTAACTGTAGAGCTCTGCGTGCGTTGCTGACAATCGGTGCAGCGCAGGTGGCAGCTTGCGCCAGTGGGGGCACACTTTTTCAATCCCGACTTGTTTTTGTTTGCTAGAATTTCGGTGGTTAATTGTGCGCGTCTTGGAAAAACGGGAGCTAGGTGTTTTTGCCCCCTCTTTTCGTCAGACCGAACGGCGTTAACAGGCTTTTTTGTCGACTCGCCGCTCGACTCTACCGTTACACGTTTTATGGAATATTCCACACCTCGGATAGATAATCGATTCCTACTTCATGATCTGCTGTGGATCTTTCAAGGCAGATAGATACCTGATCTGTATGATCTATAGCTGGTTTCGCCCGGTGGGAGCCGCATAACCTGCACAATCTAGTTTAGTAGAACATGTTTCCTGCGTTGGAGCTGTACTATACAGATCTTGCACAATGTGTCATAGCGGCAGGTTAGGTTCTAGGTGATCTAGATCACGATCTGTCTGTAGAGTATCTAGATCATGATCTATCTGTAGATGATCTGTAGATGATCTGTCCGTCGTGTGGAATGTTTTTTCTCTCTACAACAACGGCGGCGGAACACGACCTCGCCGCCCTCCGCGCAGAGAAGATGTATACGCCTCGCGCCAAAAATGAGCTGGCGCTGTCTGGTATACTATAGCATCACGGTTGAGTCTGGTGTGTTCGCTTTGCGGTGGAGGGCGAGAGCGAAGTACGCGCAATAAAGTCATCGCTCCTCCGTCGCGACCAACGCAACATGAAGAGGCCCGGCTGGGTGGTACTGGTAGAGGGGGGTGGCAGGGCAAGGTGTGTCGGCGCGAGGTTTTCTCTGAGCGCCTATCGCGGCGGACCGAACGAACGGCCGAGGAAAATATCTGTATGATACCTTCGGGTTTGTCTTGTAGCGGCCCGACGTGAAAAACAAAAAATGAAGTGGTGCGGAATCAATCACAGCCACCACCATCACCACCATCACAACAAGAACATCACGCCGTCTTCCACCAATGTTTGTTACCCTTGATAAGTTGCATTCGCTTCAGGCCTCCAGCGCAAAGCGTTGTTGTGTCGCGTAAAGGGCGGGAAGAATAGGTGCCTTTGGTTTTTACATGGCGTGGGGGGGGGGGCTGGGATTCTGCATTTCGAACTTGACCCTTTTCTCGCTAAGTTTGTATACTAAATACAAACGGTCTACCCGTCCCGCACTTTTTTGTTTGTCCTCCCGTATCAATTGCGCTAGACCTATTGGAAACGCAGAGGATAAGCACCACCAATGGCGCTTCCTCGCTTTAAATTTCCGTACCAAGATGAGCGCCGAACAGTGTCGGGCGTTTCCCCAGCTTGCCTTGAAGCCTAGAGGCTAAGGGGCGTCGTAGACAAACGAGACTGCCTTTGGATTCGTCAGAAGCTAGGTCGCTTCGGCATACTTGGTGTATATTTTCGTTGTTGATGAGGCCCCAGCCCTATCGATTGTTTTACGGATAAACGTGATGTATCACCGCACTGAAGTGCCGCAGCTTCCAACCACGGAGAGAGGGATGCAGCAAGAAAGCGCCTACCACAACTTAGCCGCTCCGTCCAGCAAGTACGCAGTATATCTCTCCCCCGCCCCCGCGGATCTCTCCGTACAAAATCGCCCCTCTGCGTTCGTGTGATCAATCTCACAGGAGGCCACAGGCGAGACCTTTCCATAGCAACCGATCTGGTATGGTTGACACCCTCAGAAAAATACACTTGATGATATGGTTCACACACTCAGAAAAATATCTGGCGGCCTGTGAAGGTTCAGATGCTTTCCTTCATCGTCCTCTGTTAAGCTCAACTGGTAGGTGCCGTACGCGCAGGACCTCAAGCTCCCCCACGGAAGCCCCCCCATGCGATGGGCAACCATTCGCGTGCCTGCAATCAGACCAAAGGCAAAAAAGTACCACCCCCGTCAGACACGCCTTCAATGCCCGCGGAAAACTTTCCGCGATGTTCGCCGGGAACCTCTATAGGGCCACGCCGTGCTCTGCTCGGGTGGCTTTTTCTCTCTTGCCCTGCTGCTTTCACCGCACGGAGAACATAACTTACCGCATGTATGTGTGGAGTACGGCGTCCCCACCAGCAAAATGCGCTTATACCTAGAGGCGTGCTGCGATGGAGACACTGTGTACCTTTTTTTGGTCAAAACCTTTTTGACCGACGGAGATCCTCACCTACGGAAGAGCTGCATCATCTTGTTTACGGTACACAATACAATTCAATACTTCGTACCTGGTATAAACCTAGGCCATGTTGATAAATCGTCGGGTTGCCTCCTTAACATTTTCTCAGGGTCAGTTTTTGGGTAAGGACAATAGCTCCTATACATAGCAGGGCCATATGCGTTGCCCTGATGTTCCCTAGGTTACCATTTATTTAAGGTTGGACGTAGGTACGATTTTTCCGGGATTATTAAATAGCTCCTATACTATAATCAAGTGAGAAGCCTCAGAAACGTAAGCTCCAACCCCCCACCGTAGCGTGCGTCCCTAGCGGCTTGTAAGCTTAGAAGAGCACGCACACCTAGGACCACGTACACACACCCCCGATCCAGTTTTGTGGTTTCTTCCACAACACGTCTAGCGGCCTGAAGGGCCTCAGTTTTCCTCCCGCCTCTCCTAACACGGCAATCCCACAGAGTCTCAAAAACGCACTGACTGGCTGAAACTGCTCCGTGCTGTAGATGTAGATGTAGGCTCGGGTACTATTCCGTACAGGGTAAAATCTCCAACGAGTTCGACTGGAAAGTAAAAAGGGGTGGTTGAAAAAACAAACACTGGGTACAAAAGGTCAAGCTTCTTTTTTCACTTGAGCTCTATGACGGTGTAGGCATCCCCGCCTTCCTCCTGGGGCGCCGCCCGCCATTTACCAACCATCGAGTTACGCGGCAGCCACTGCGTATGTACGTATCCCGTTCGTTGGTGGAGGGTTTTATTTGACGATCGGCGTTCGTTCCGAAAAAATGGCGGTTTTGTTGTTGTCGTCATCGCCGTCGGTAGTTGTTGTTGTCGTCATCGTCATCACCGGTAGTTGTTGTCGTCATCGTCGTCATTACCGTCGGTAGTTGTTATCGTCATCGTCGCCATTGCCGTCGGTAGTGGTTGGTGTCATTGCCGTCGGTAGATGTTGTTGTCATTGCGGTCGGTAGTTGTTGTCATCATCGCCGTTAAAAGTTGTTGTCGTGGTCGACGTCGGTAGTTGTTGTCGTCATCGTCGTTTATGTAGATTGTTGTCGTTGAAATTGTCGTTGTTCGTGGAGATAGCGTTGAAAAAACGGTGTTGTTGTTTGTCGTCATCATCGTTGGTAGTCGTCGGTTGTTGTTGCCGCCATCGTTTTTTTGCATTTTTTTTGCCGTTGTCGTTGACGTTGCAATAATCGTCGTTTGTTGTTGGACATATACAACGTTGAACCAATGGCGTTGTCGTCGTCGTCGTCGTCGCCGTTAGCCGTTTCCGTTGTAGTGGGAAAATATTGCCGGTAGTAGCGCATGGACAAGACAAGCGCGGGAGAACGGGGGGGGGCGGGGGGGGTGGTAGGAACGGTAAGCGGCGGAACAGCAGAAATAGGACCGGTGTGGACCTCAAACCGCCAATTGTGCAGGACCAATGCTCCAGCCATGTTGACTTGGAATATGCCACCTAGAAAGCTTTACCCAAAAGATCGGCGGCACAAAGTGCACCGGCTGCAGCAGCATCAGCAACAGCGTCAGCCGGGGGACGCAAGGACAACTGCGCAAACCAATACAACAACAGCAGGAAAAAACCGTCTCGCGTGCTCGTCGCCCGAAACAGCCTCACGCGGTGGCAACATAGAGTTGTTCATCGGCGGCCCAACCTCTACCGAAACTCCCCACCTTCCACCTTGCCTGCCACGACGCCAGCAAGACACCAGTCGCTATTCCAGGGTCTACCGTTTCGAAGAATAAATCACCCCAGGCCTTAGCAACAACCCACTCCTTCAGAGCTGCATCCCCACTTTTGGGGGGGAATTACTTGGATTTAATGTGGGATCTTACTTTCGCAGCAGTTAAAAAAATAGTGCGAACCTACAGCGAGACTCACGCGCGCAACATGTCCGAAGCCTTTCCCCCCAACAACACTTCCCCTCCGCCGCAAAAAAAGACGCGGCCCAGTACCCCGTACACCCTTCACATAGCGCATCGTTTGACACTTGACGCCGTCCGATGCTGCCTGCACCTACTCGCTCCATCGCTTGCCGCAAAGCTCACCCTTCGCAAGCCGGCCTTGAGGACCCCAGTCCCGTGCCCGTGCAAGAGGTAGACGCCGTCCATGTCATCCATGATGGCGTTGCTGAAGAACATGTCGCAGTCCTGCTGGGCCTCCGACAGGGTCATACCTCGCAGGTCCAACGTGTTGCGCTCCGTCCTGTGTGTGTGTAGTGCACGCGCGTGTTTTGTGTGGATTGGTTGATTGATTATTTCGTCGTGTTTGGTTCGTTCCGTCTGATTGGTTGTTTCGTCGTGTTTTGTTTGTTTTTTTGCTTGTTTGGTTTTATTTGGTTTGGCTTCGTTTGGTTTGACTCGGTTTGGTTCGTTGGTTGGGTCATTGGTTGGGTTGGTTGGGTGGTTAATCGACTTGGCCTACATCCATCGTGGCTGCGCCCTTCGTCACAGTGCAGATGATGTCGAGGTCTGACATCGGCCGTGATTGCATCGAATTCACGCGCGTACTTGCTGGGATGGGGGGGAAAGCCGGACCGAATCGTACCAAACCAACTCAAACTAATTAGAGAAAAAACACTAACCGAACCGAACCGAACCCAACCGAACCCAACCAAACTGAACCAACTGAATCAAACCGAAAAACAAAGCACCACAGAGAGCAAAAAAATCAAATGAAGAGACGAAGTAAACAGCGAAAAAAAAGGACGATCGTATATATGTGTACGTGAAAACAAACAAAATCGTCACGCAACGCGCAGACCCCACACCTCATTACGTAGACGTTTTCCGGATCCTTCGTCCGTCGCTTGCTGTTGTCGCTGCTGTCGCTGCCTCCGCTGGAAAAGCTCCCCACTTCGTCCTCGAGGTACTGCGCCACCCTTCGAGACGTCCCGGGCTTCCTTCTAGCACCGGTCTTCGCGACGGGGGTGGTATCGTTCATGATCCCAAAAATAACAAACACGCGCGAACGATTTGCCATTAAAAGTACAGAACTGAGTATTAACTATCATTATATCGTAGATTTAACTCACAAACACCATACATTGTAAAATGGAATATAGAACAAGCACGCCCAGTGAGCGTGTCTAGCGTATCGCGCAGCTTGCAAAGTTGAGTTTCAACCGTTCAATCGGGTCTTACTCACAGCTGACGTATTCTTAACATGTTCATAAAAAATAAAAAAAACACAAACGCACATACACACGAGGGAAATAGAAAATAGAAAATAAGGGTCAAAGAACCGTCCCGAGCACGGTGCAACGCCACAGCCAGTCGGTCGGTCTATCCGTCGGTCGATCGATCCGTCGATCGGTAGGCCCGCCGACAACAAAAGCCCCGAAAAATGGAAAAAGGGGAAAAAAAAATAGGAAACGTACACCTCGTACTGTAGAAACTTCTGACAAAGAAAGGGGGTAAAAAACATCCCTCCGCGCAAAACACAATAGAGCTAACTAGAGCTAGAGCCATGTATAAATTGCGTAGGCGGCAAACACCCACGACAGGCAGCAAGACCTCAGTAGAAAGCGAATATCACAGCAAAGCCACGGTGGCATGGCAAGGACTGGCAGGAGCACAGAGGGGTGAGCATACGGAACCAAGCAACCATACACCGCCGGTGGAAAAACGGTTGAGTGGGAAAAAAAAAAAAACACAAATAAAACGTTAGAGAGGAGGTAGGAATAAGAAACTACAGACGAAAAAAACAAAAAAAAACGAGACGTAACACAGGGGGGGCGGGGGAAGGTACTCGATGATTCATGCATGGCCGTAAGTCGTATTACCATAGACCCTCGCATCCTTAGATACCAGGGATGACGGAAGCAATTGATCAGGGTTTTCACCGATCAGGCAGACATTGCTAGCACCAAACGCGAAGCGCCGTGAGGTGTTCGGCGAGTCGCATGAGGGTGAGCTGCATCCTGCTAAGAACTGCGGGGGGGGGCACACCATCGCGCACGGCCTGGTTGGGCCTGTCCAAACAGGGCCAAGGCAAAGCACGAGCAATATTCCAGGATTAACGGCGTCATCAAGACAAGCCTCCAGAGCTCTGTATCGCGAGGAGACGCCAAGCGAAGAAGGCGTGCAACCAATGTATTGTTATGATATCACACTACATAACACCGCCCACCCACTCCCTACTACAAAATGACCACCTCAACAACTAGACGCCCAAACCAATATGGATTCTCGCACGGCCGACGTACTTGTCACCATAAACAACACCAAATAAAACACACACAAAACCATCAAAACAACAACACAACGTGAACACAAAACAACAAACAACAAAACAACAAACAACACAACACAAAACACAAAAAACACAACAAATACGAAATACAAAACACAAACAAAACAACCACAACCATGAACAACGAACAGAAAACAAACAAACACGACAAACGACAAAACAAACATTAACTGACCGCAGAAGCGCCGACCGTTTCGACCGGCGGCAATGGTTTCCCCCCACCCTCAGAAACGCCTCCTGGACCCCGTCTTCTGCCGCCCCCCACCGCCGCCGCCCCCCCCTTTGGTGCCGGCCACTTCACCCCGCCCGCGGGTATCCGGCTCAGCTGCGAAAACCCGAAGCGCATTGCCGACTCGACGGACGGCAGAAAAACTTCCACGTCCCTGTTTGATGTCTTTCGCCGCGTGCATGGAAGGAAAAAATAAAAGCAGAAAACAGAAAACAGTACTTGACATTTTTGTTTTCAAGCAGGAAAAAATGTGTACATTTTGTTTTTACGTTGATAATAAAACAGAAAACAGAAAAGGAAAAGATTATTCGGGATCGGGAACCGACATAAGGATAATCTGCAGTTTGTTGTTATAGAGAGAATTCGGCGTTATGGTTCATATTATTTGGCTGAGCACGTAGTACGTAGCTCACTCGCAGGAACAGCGGACATTGGTCGCGCTTGTGGGAATGCCAAGTGGATACCGCACGGAACGGTGCTGGTAGACTGGTAGAACACCCGAACAGACAGGGCTGTTGCTTGCAACTGGACAGCGGTCGTTCGCTAGGCCAGGTAGTTCGTGATTTCTTCTCGTGATTCTTGAGTTTCATCGTTACTACTGGGCCAGACATATCGTGATTACTCGTCATTCTCGAGTTTCATCGGTATTTATAGGAGAGTTGCCAAGCCCCGGGGCATGACTTGGGAGAGGCGGTGTGGACGGTGAGGGAGGAGACACCAACATCGTGCATCATACCGGTATGTCCTGCGTTGCGTATTTACCCATTTCTGGTGCTTGATGGCCGAAGGCGTGATGTTTTTCGGACGAGTCAAGCGAATTGTGAGGTGAGGCTGGTGTACAGCAGCAGCAGCAGCGGTGCATATACGTAATGCCTGCTGTAACAATACTCGTACGAGTATCTGCCAGGTGTCTTTATGATATGATATGTCAACCAGTATTATTTGCTGGGTTTTAGTGTCAATATTGTTTTATACGATACGAGTACTGCTGTAATAACGAGGGGAAAAGCGGAGAAATGCAAAATCCCGACTTCTAAATACTCGTGTTCATGTACCAGGGCTATATGTATACGTACATGGTACGTATAAGAGATCAATAATGTTTGTACGCTATACGTATTGTTGCTATTATATGCTACGCGTATAATGTACTATTAATAGTCAAGATATCGCTGGTACATCATGTATGCGGATGTTACGACATGATGAGGAAACAACAGTACGATGCTATATGTATGATACGAATGTATAAGGCACACTGCTGAAAGATAATATACAAACGTATTGTTGCTATATGCTATGCGTATGTATAATGTACTATTAATAGTCAAGATATCGCCGGTACATCATTTATGTGGATGTTACGACATGATGAGGAAACAGCAGTACTATGCTATATGTATGAAACGAATGTATAAGGCACACTGCTGAAATATTATATACGAAGTACGTACCTGATATGAGTGTATGATACGAACGTATAAGGCACATTGCTGAAAGATTATATACGAAGTACGTACCTGATATGAGAGATCAAGATTATATGTGGATGTTACGACATGATCAGGAAACAGCAGTACGATGCTATAATATGTATGATACGAATGTATAAGGCACACTGCTGAAATATTATACCAGGTATACAAGTACGTACCTGATATGAGAGATCAAGGTTATCTGTACTCTATACGTATTGTTGCTGTATGCTACGCCTATCATGCACCAGTCAAGATATCACCGGTACATCATGTATGTGAATGTTACGACATGGTGAGGAAACAGCAGCGCGATGCCACGAGTATTGTATGGTACGAATGTGTAACTGCTGAATGATTGATTGGACTGGAGTACGTATTGTCGCTGTATGCTACGCCTATCATGTACCAGTCAAGATATTACCGGTACATCATGTATGTGGATGTTATCATGTACCAGTCAAGAAATTACCGGTACATCATGTATGTGGATGTTACGACATGGTGAGGAAACAGCAGCGCGATGATACGAGTATTGTATGGTACGAATGCGAACTGCTGAATGATTGATTGTACTGGAGTACGAACTTTTACGTACGGACGAACGCAGCACGATACCATATGTATGATACGAATGTGTAAGGCACACTGAATGATTGATTGTGCTGGCGTACGAACTTGTACATGTACGAACGCCAACCGAGTGGGAGAAAGGCAAGGATACGTGCTATTCATATAACCTTAAGGAGCGCCCACGGGGACTGCTGAGTGAAAGATAATCTTCGCAGCCAAAAACGTACATGCACGATACATATAATGTGGAAAAATGAGCGAGTAATTCCCACGCGGATTGCTGGGTGAGAGATATTATTTACGGTCAATTGTACGTGCACGATATATATAATGTGGCATCATGAATGAGTGATTCCCCAAGTGGCATGCTGGGAGAGAGATAATCTACACAGTCAAATGTACGTGCGCGATAAATATATTGTGGGAAAATGCACGAACGAGTGATCCCCAATGCGGACTGCTGCGTGAGTTATAGCCTTCATAGTCAAATGTACGCGCGCGATAAATAAAATATGGCATGTTGAACGAGTGATTCCCCACGCGGAATGCTGGGTGAGAGGTAATCTTCCCAGCCAAAACGTACNTTTTTTTTTTTTTTTTTTTCTTCTGCTCAATTTGAGAAGGCTACCGTCCGGTATCGTACCGAGCCACGCCGCGTACGGTAACGCACGGAGCTGTCGACTAAAAACGAAAAAATATGTCTTGCGTACGTAAAAATGTATGCGGGGATAAACCCGATTCGCGCGGGTGGTCCTGCTTCACCCTTTTAGAACTGCAGTCCCGTTTTGGGGACAAACCAGTCTAATTCTACGTGATTTGTCCCCAAAACGGGACTCCAGTCCTATAAGGGTCAAGGCTTCGGCTCGGCCCCCTAAAACGGCTGGCTGGTGGGACGAGTGGCGCAGGAAACATTTACATTTTTTTGGGTTTTTTCCAAGTTGAGAAGGCCACCCCGCGCGTTATGGTACCGAACCACACCGCGTACGGCAACGCGCGGATTTGTCGAACCAGAGACAAAACAAATGTTGTGCGTTATGTGCGTGAGTGTATGTATATATTTGCGTCGGAATATAAGCGATTCGCTCGGGTCCGGAGGGTTGGGATGGGTCCTAACGGGTGGGTCGGCCCTCCGGGTTGAGTGGGTCTTTAGGGTTGGGTGGGGCAGGTGGCGCGGGAAGAAAGAAGCGGGATACTACTGGGGTTGGAGTTTGGAAGGGGGGCGAGATAAAGCCAACGTCGGGAGGAGCAAGGCCAAGGGTTATAGCCGCTGCTTGGGTGTGTAGAGGGACGGATGGTTGACGGCCTCTGTCACCGTCTCCGCTCACAACCGCGACAACAAAACTAGAAAAGGGGGAAAAGGGACAACGCATGCCGTAGGCACCGGTACTTGTCGGTGTTGTCTGTGGTCGGTTGTCCGGGAGCCAGTTGCCGGAGCTCTCGCGGTCGGCGGGGCGCGCGGGCGAGCACAGCGCCCGAATACACTGCTGATCTATTGTAGGAACCAGAGCAAGCGTTAAACAAAACAAAGAATGCCTACATATACGCAAACTGATGTTGCTTATATACATGTACACGCCTTCATAACTAATATCTGGAAACTAGCACGGTTACTGGAGAGAAGGTGGGCTTTACATCCACCAGCGCGGCGGGTAGAGGCAGCCGCGCGTCGGTTCACGCGCCCGCGTTCCGTGCGTTTGAGGACAATATTCACAGCAAAAACCGCCTCTCTCCCCGAAGATAGAAACTGTGCGTCGCGTCGCGCATAGTACCCTGCCGTCCATCACCGCAACACGATCAACTTCATGTTAAACTCTGTTGCGCATACGCCTATGTCACCCAACGCAATCTGCAGCGCGAAATATGAGCCTGAAGGTCCACTGTCTGGAGCGTCCTGTATTCTAAACATACCGCGACTCACCGACAGGACCTCCCCCTCCAGGCCGATCTGTGAACCCGAACACACAACCAGCTTCTCCCCCTGGCGTAACTTGTCCCGCTTCTTGAGAGGCGTCAGGCCCAGGTCTTCGGGGCTGTAGGTGGGCACCGCTGCCTCCTTCTCGACCTCCGCTTTCAACGCCCTGTCGCCGTTACCGTTGCCCACAGTGAGGGGAGAAAGAAGAGAGAGATACATATGTTTAACACCGCCGTAGTGGGTGAAGCCGAAAATGCTTGGAAGCAGCACCAAAAATGTGGCCACGAGGGTGGAGGCGTGCGGGCGAACCTCCCCCCCCCCCCCCCCCCGCCCTCCCCGAGCGCTCGGACACAAAGAGTTGCCTGTCGAGCAAGGAAAGCGGCTGAGGGTCGCCCGCAACAATTGTTACCGTCGCCGCCGCCACCACTGCCGTCGACACTATTGGAGCAGCAGCAGCAGCAGCAGCAGCAGCAGCAGCAGCAGCAGTGCTAACTGGTCACTGACCGAGTGGTTGGGTCGTTTCCGACAACAGCAGCGAGCGCGACCGGACGAGCAGCGACAGCCTGGAAGGGGGGGGGGGGGGGGGGGGGGCCAAATATGTAGCCACGCAACCACGCACCTGATCTGGCCTATGCTGCCGCCGATGACGTTTGTCGTCGGTTCGCTCCTGGCTTTATCGAACATCTGATCCCCCACCCCCGACAGAAAAAAAAACGGGGAACCACAACAACGGTGCAAGCGACACGGGTAGAGTAAGCTAAAGCGGGGGCACGTCGACAATAAACCGCGAGAGGAAAAACGGTGTGAGCTCTGGAGAGATTTTGCCACAGGCATAGAGTGCCACGCGCGGCGTACGGGGGTGTAACACGATCAAGGATGTTCCCCGCTGGTTAAACGTCTATTATTTCCTATCCGCGGCTGCAAGCACGGGCGAAAGCGTTTTGCTACCGGCACAAAAAACAGGAGGCGCCATTCACATCTCGCGCACATCGAATAGTTGACCCCCCCTGCAATGTGAAAGTATAAGGCAGAAAGGGATGTGCTAGAGGAGGAGATGAGGAAAAATAGACGAGTGTGACATAGAGCAGTTTGTACACTAAATAGTAGCGAGAAAACGATCGCTATCTAGGAGATAGATGGTGGCCACAGGCGGGCGAAACAGGAAGGGGATAAGATTAACAAAAATTTTCTTTGTAATATATGGAAAAACGTAATGAGCGCCCAAGTGTTGGAGGTGTCTCTATTAGGAGTAGGAAACGGTGCCTCCGTCTCGAAAGGGATGCGTGGTCAATGGTCAAATGACTAAGGCAAGCAACAAATGAGTACGCCACCCCCCCCCCTCCCAACGCCCCCAATACATATATCATACCAGGGTATATATATAGGTTGGGTTGGCGTCCGTTTGCGACGACGCTGTAAAACACGCCTCTCACTGCGTAAGCTAGACAATCAGGGTACTGTTTGTTTTTAGGCGGCCACCAAGGCTGTTTCGTTTAGTTTGGTTGTGTTTGTTTTGCATGGTTTGCGTTTGGTTGCGTTGGTTTGGTTGGCATTGGTTTGGATGGCTTTGGTTTGTTACCCCTGATTTCTTGTGTTTATTTGTTTGCTTGCCGCCGGTAATTTGCCTCGTGTTTTTTGTATCGTACTGGTACATCGCAGAGGAACGCTCTGGTTCACCGCTGGCTGGTGGTCTTGTTGGATCATTTGTGCGGGGTTGAGAACCTCAACTCCGAACAAGGGGAATGGTCGTATTAATAGTACAACACAGCGACTTATAATAGTACAGCAGTACAGTGCCGCAGCCGCACAGTAATGCGGTACTCGTACAGCAGGGCAGCAGTACAACCGGCGTAGTACGAGTACAGCAGTACAGCAGTACAACTACTCGTAGCGATAGTGCAACTGTTGCAGCAGTACAACAGTACAGCTGACATAGTGCAACCGGTACAGTACAGCAGTACAGTACAACTGGTGTATTACAAGCGGTACAACAGTAGTACAGTACAACTTGCTAAAGTAATAGCTGGTACAGTACAGCAGTACAGCACAACTTGCAACGGATAACCGGTACACTACAGCATTACAGTACAACTTGCAGAGTACAACTGGTACAGTTAGTACAGCAGTACTGCTGTACAACTTGCAATCTACAACTAACTGGTGCAGTACAACTGGCGCAGTACAGTACTGCTGTAGCGCAACTTTCGCATGAAAAAGGACTGTACACAGGATTTACTGCAGTACACCCTATGGTTATACCCGACAGACCAAAACAAACCTATGAAACAAATAAAACATCGTAACGAGCACGGGTATCAAACACGGGTATTGGCGGCGTGGGGGTATAGAGGGACCGACTACGTATGCCTCATCTCCCCGCCACAACAAGCATACAGAGAGAGCTGCAAACTATTTTGGGGACAAAAAAACAGGAAAACCGTAAATACAGCAGACAGGTAAATAACAGAGAGACCAAAGCTTACTATATACCTAGTATATACGTATATACGATCGAAGCATCACACACAGCTTGCAAATATGAGTTTCGACGAAATCCTCGACCTCACAGCCGTTTTTTTATATTTTTATAAATATACTTCGAAATACCTGTGAGGGGTACGAGCAGCAAATCATTAACTAATGGAATTGTTTGCTTCCAGTGAGATGAATATCGGAGAAATCATTCATTTCTACTGCCCGCTGTATCACATACCACTTTGTCCCGAAAATATAATAAACGTTTATACATTAATATTGAATCCAAACGGCCCTTATCTTTCGGTACATAGTGGTACACCGCAGTACTACAGCGGTGGTGCGCTACCGTATGCGTCGTACATACCTGCTTGAGCTTCTTTTCGTTAGCGACGAGCTTCACGGCGTACTCCTTCGCGGCGTCCCTCGTCGCCATCGACCGGAGCTCCGCGGCCTCCTCGCGCTCCAGCGTGAGCTGCTTGAGCTGTAACGCATCGCACAGGAATGGAGACCACCAACACCAGCAGCACCAACATCAGCACCAACAGCAACACCAGCAGCACCAGCAATATCAGCACCAGCACCAGCAGCACCAGCAGTATTAGCACCAGCACAGGCAGCACCAGCACAAGCAGCGGGACCAGCACCAGCACCAGTACCAGCAGCAAGAGCGTCAGCAGCAGCAGCAGCAGCAGTACCAGTACCGGAAGCAGGTGCAGCAGCAACAGAGAGAACGGGTAGTAGGTGTGGAAGACAACGGCAACAAACATAAGCTACCCCTGTGCAAGCAACATAAACAGTAGCTACGACTGCGGGAAAGCAAACCAAGACACGGCAACGGCAACAACAACGGCAACAACAACAAAAACACACGTACCTCAGAGCAGTAACAGCACCAACATGTGCTTAAAACCAAGAAAGGTGCAGCAGCAACAAGCACCAACCATAAAAAATAGGTCTGTTATACGCTAGCAATATGCAGCCCAACATCGCAACGGTATTAAGCGCAAAAAATCTCTCACAGTCAGAAATGTGCTTGACACCAATGATGCTCGCAATATTTCGGAAAAACACACGCTTGACAAAAAGGTAAAAGGCGTGATGGTACGGGAGGTGGGGTAGGGGGATGCGAAAACAGTAACAAACGAAACGCTTTGCGCAGATCGAAAGCAAAAGACGCTTTTAAAAGCGAAGGGGAGAGCGAAAGAAACACACGAAATGCCGTGGCGCAGAAACCGCTTGCTTCCATGCCCTCCAATCTACACCAGCCGGCCGTTGGGCATCACACAAGCAAGCAGTGACACAGAGGTGTCAACGACAGACGTCCGCTTTCGGCAACACGGCTGGTTCAACGCGAAGGAAGCGAACGACAACAACAGCAACAGCAACATCAGCAACAACAAGCACTGCCAACAACGAAGCACCAACAAAGGCAAACTATCGCGCGTTTTTAAAAAACAAAGCACCGAGATGGGCTAAAAGAACAGCAACAGATAGCAAGCGAATACATGAAAACAAAACCAACCTCAATAGCGCCAAATAACACTCACCAACACCGACGCCAACACACACAACAGCAGCAACAACAACAATGGCATGGAAATCAACAGGTTGAGGTCTACTGGAGCTCTCCTGTACTTCTACTCCGACTCGCCCTAGTTCGACCCGCGACATTCTCCATGTTCAACTCAATGATACTATCCTGCCCCTTGCACGCTCCGCTTGTCGAAATCCGTAACTACCACCACTACCTACGGCAGCGGCAGCTATTTATAATTCGGACACCAAAAAGTAGCATCACCCAACCGAGCAGTGGCTGCTTCAGCAGGACTCCCGCCCAACGTACAGCCTTTTCTGATCATGTTCTTGACGTTTCGCTCTATTTTGTTTTGGTTGGTTTGGTTTGGTTTGTTGACGACGAAACTATTCAAACCAAGAACGTCCAAAACCACTTCTTTTTTTCTTGCCCCCAAAAATACATACAAAACCCCAACCAACCTAACTTCAAGCACCATGTTGGATGGCATTTTTGTTTTGCCATCGTCAGTTTTCGTCGCTATTTTTCCCGTCTGAAAAAAAAAGTCGCAAAAGGGGTCAAGAAAACCACGAGCGCAACCGCCGTGTGTGTGGGCGTTTCACCTGTGCGAGGACTTCCACCTCCTTCGCCTCCGCCCTTTCAATCTTCTCCTGCAGCTCATTCCGTTCTCCCTCCAGTTTGGTGATCAGCTCGGACACCTTGAATACCGGGGACGGCGGCGCGTGCGGCGTTGCGTGTATCGATATACCCGCTCAAATAAGGAAATAAAAAATATGTTTACCATGGTAGTTGTTGTTTCAAGCGGGGGGGGGTGGTGGTGTGTGAGAAGGGACGCAACCTCTCTCTCGCGGAGTGTTCAGACCGATGAACACCCAAAACCGAGCTAATACTCCTTCTGCCCCCCCCCCCCCCCCCGCCTATAAATCTATGATATATTTATAGGTTGGGTTGGCGTCGGTTGGCAACGACGCTGTAAAACACGCCACTCGCTGCGTGGAGCTAGACAACCAGGGTGCCGTTTTTTTTTGTTATTTTTTTTTGGCGGTCACCAAAGCTGGCGGTCGAGTAGATCATTTGTGCGGGGTGGAGAATCTTTGTTCCGCACAAGGGGAATGGTCGTATCACGTAGTGTTAATATGGTAAGGCGTCCGCGAGGCAGTTACATAGTAAAACCCATTGCTGTCTCCGGAAGTAGCTACACCAGAAATTAAATTAACTCATTGAAGCTGTCGTCCATATGCAAGTCCGCCTCAGAGGCGGTTCTTAGCAGGATGCAGCTCACCCTCCATGCGACTCGCCCAATACCTCACGGCGTTTCGCGCTTGGTGCAAGCAATGTCTGCCTGGTTGGTGAAAACCCAACGTGCTCCGTCTCGATAAGGGATGCGGGGTCTATGGTCATAATGACTACGGCCGAAGCAACAAATGAGTACAGCCCCCCCCCCCCCCCCCTCCCGCGTTTGGTGCTAGCAACGTCTGCCTGGTAGGTGACAACCCGACATGCTCCGTCCCGGCATTGTAGGGATGCGAGGGTCTATGGTCACACGACTACGGCCATGCATGAAAATGAAGTACACCCCCCCCCTCCCGCCTAAGCAGCGACGCACCTACCACACTGTCGGGTCCTCTCGACCGATTAGCCTCCCATAGTATTAATAGTATTCCCGTCCTAACGGAACCGCCGCCAAACTAACACCCCGGGGTGCTCTCCCACCAATAGGACGCGGCCAAAACGAAAAACCTGTCGAATGCTCTCGTTCAGTGGGATACGTATGCAGTGGGGCCTATATGAGGCGGTATATATAGTGCACCGAGATTTTGACCGCCTTATATCGAGTGACCGCCTTATTAATTCCGTAGTGTGAGTGCAATTGTCCGGTAGTGAAGGCCTAATTTGACCGCCTTATTCGTACCTGTCGGGTGTTCTCGTCCAGCAGGCTTCGGGCGCGCTCCACGACGAACGCCGGCAGCTCCAGGCGCTCCGCCACCTTGTATGATAAGAGCCACGAAGACAAATGTTGTAAGAAGTTGAAAAAAAAAAAAAAAAAAGTCATACTCGTATCAAGTTACGAGTATAGTTATAGTTCGTACTATTACGGTGGACCATAGTAAATAGGACCAAATATTGCTAGTAAAAATAGTTAAATATATAGGTTTCAGTGTGTACCATAGGTCCTATTTACTATGGTCCACCGTACTAAACGCTATTTATACCACGGGTAAGAAATAAAAACAACAACAGTGAGATCGAGGATCTCGTCAAAAAATCAGGTTTGCAAGCTGTGTGTGGTGCTTCCATCTCGCGTACTATACGGGTTTTATACATCCTCATGCAATATATAATACGGCGATATATTACAGCGATATATTACAGCGATTAACTAAACATCACGAAGCGAATGCTACGCTCATGGTCTCTCGGGGGGGGAAAAAAAGAAGAAAAAAGCATGAACCAAGCGAAATCAATTTCTGTCGAGGGACCCAAAGCGAACGCTGCGTGCATGTTTCTCGCGAGAAAGTATTTAAAAAAAACTAACAAAATGCAACAGCAAAAAAACGAAACGAAGCAACGAAGCGGAACCAACTATTATCAAGGGGGGGGGGGGGCGTTTCGAATCACCCCTCCCCCCGATCCGCGTCCCGATCGTAATCCAGATATTAATGAAGACCAACACCCGGGACTTTTTACCTCCTGCCCCCCGCCGCCCCCCTCCACTCCTCGACAGCGACACTCCAAACCCCAAACCACCATATTTGTTGGTGGCAACTAATTTACGGGGGACCGTAGTAAAATAGGACCAAATATTGTTCCTAGAAATAGGTAAATATACAGGTTTTTGTGTACCGTAGGTCCTATTTACTAGCATTTACTATGGCCCCCCGTAATATTATAGTCCTTGTATCTGACCTGTAGCGCAAAGGAGTCGCCGACATTGCCCAATTTTTGATCCTAGAGACGGTTCCAATCCTACCCCTGATTCCAATCCCGCTCCCGATTACAATCTTGGCCCAAATCTAAAGCATGTCCGCGCTCTCAATCCTCTGCTCCCGATCCCAATCTTAGTTCCGATGAGAAATCCTACCCCCCATCCCAATCCTACTCTCCATCCTAATGCTGGTCCCAATCAATCCCAATCCCTACCGAAACCCCGAACCCCTTTCCGACTACACTAGCCCTCTACCGACCGTCGACGCCAAGCTCCCAAAAACAAATCCCAAATCAACAAAAGGCGGTGTTTGTGGCTCGGCTACGTGCAAGTACTGTTGCATTTGCACGTACTGCGTACAAGTCCCCTACTGTACTGTACGTACTGCGCACAAGTACTATGATACTGTATTATACGTACTGCTGTAATACATTATAGCCCTTTTTAACCCTTACACCACTGAAAATAGGTGCCCCACACTAATTGTGAGTGGTATGTCCCAAAGTTACTAAGGGGTTCACAACTGCGCCCCTGCTCCTGGGGACAAAGCTACGTGGGAGTTCGTAGTGTGGGATGTTTATTTGCAGTTCTAAAGCGGGGAGGGGGGAAACGTACTCATGTCGTGCATGGCCGTAGTCGAATGAGAGGAGGGGGGTACTCAGTTGTTGCTCGCCTTAGCCTTTTGACCAATGACCACGCATCCCTTTCGACACGGAGCACCGTTCCTACTCCTGATAGAGACACCTCCAACATTTGGGCGCTCATTGCGTCTTTTCCATATATTACATAAAAAACCGTTTCGCTAATCTCTACGTACCCCCTTCCTGTTTCGCCACTTGTAGCCACCATCTATCTCCTAAGATAGCGATCGTATCGTTTTCTCACTATCTAGTGTACCAAACTTCTCCATGCCACATTATCAAGCGCGCGCGCGCGCGCGGGGGGGGGGTAATGTCTGACCTGTAGCGCGAAGGATTCGCCCACCGCGCCTTTGACGAGGCGGTACGTGGGGCGGCCGTCGACGAACTGCATCGCCGACACCGCGAAGCGGTCGTCGCGCGCCGCCAGCTCCTTGAGCTGCGTGTAGTGGGTAGTTAGCGCCACCCGGGCCCCGGCGTCTACCAAAGCCTGTTATCATTTTCAAGTTTTTAATTTGGGGTATGTAGAAAGTTTTTTATCGTGAAAATGTTGAAAAATGATTATTTGGTTTTTTCGTTTCATGCACTTTTTGTCCGGTTAGTGCTGTTGGTTCTTGGGCGTCCCACCAAGGCCTGTTTAGTTTTTATTTATTTTTATCGGGGAAGTCTACGTACGTATATACGATGTACAGTACTTTTTTTTCCCATGAAATGTGTTTCGTGTTGTTGTGTTTTTCATTTCATCCGTTTGTTCGAGTACTGCTATGGCTGTTGTTCGGTTACTGCTATTGTTGTTGTTCGATTCCGGCTATTGTTGTTGCTGCTGCTGTTGCTGTTGTGGTCGTCTTGTTGTTGTTGCTGCTGCTGCTGCTGCGGTCGTCGTCGTCGTTAACGAGAGGTTTGTTGCACGGATAGAAGGCAACATCAGAGCGCCAAGCGGGGGGGAGCGGGGGGGTGGGGGGGAGGGGGGGGTACGAGTAGGACAAAGCGTAAAAATCTACCGGTGTCAAAACTCAACCAAAGGTGATGTGCTAAGGTCTTCGTCCTTTGGGCTACAGGTGAAGGGCTAACCGGTTACCTACCCAAACCAAAAGCCTCATGACAGATGCTGGCGCCACTAAAGCGGGTCCTGACGGGAGGGTTTGGCCACCGGAACAAAACCAAACAAATAATCGCACGGTCGACCGCTTCACCGCCACCCTACTGAAACCCTAACCACCATCACAAGGGCAGGGTAATACGAGTGGTGGGAGGAATGGAGGGGGGGGAGGGGGGAGCACTCATTTCATGCATAGCCGTAGTCGTATGGCCATAGACCCTCGCATCCCTCTAAATGCTGCCGGGGCGGAGCAACGTCGAGTTTTCACCGACCAGGCCGACATTGCTTGCACCAAGCGCGAAGCACCGTGAGGCGTTCAACAACATCCCGAAGGTAGGAACCTTGTATATACTCGTACACCCCAGGGCTTTGAAGCGAACCACAATCCCGAAGGGGGACCTTGTACATATATATATATATGCAAGGCTCCCGTTCGGGATGTTATTCACTTGGATTCCCGGGGGGTATCGCAACTTGAAAAGGGGCCACACATTCATAGTTTTTTAGAGAAAAACAACTGGCATACGCTACTAGTATTGCCCAAAGAAAATTACAGTAGTGAGGGCCATTCCTAACGAACAACAAATATCACGATATATATAATAAATATATATATGTATAGGTCGGCTTCCGACTGATTTTACCTCTAGAAGCGACTGGGCGAGCGCGGCCCCCTGCATGGGGTCCGTGCCGCTGCCCATCTCGTCCATGAGCACGAGCGACCCCGCCTTCGCCCCATCAAGCACGGCCTTCGCAACCTATACAAAACCGGCCCGCCCACAGGGGTTTTGATGGAGAAAAAAAGGCGCCGCGGTGTTTGGGGAGGAGAAAAACAGGCGTTATGGCAAAGGCAAGGTTGTAAGGAGACCACGAATCTACAAACAAGCAAGATAAAGGAAGATGGCGACAAGATGCTGTGTGGTTCGATAAGATGTTATGGATAAGATGCCCATGATGTTCATTGCGATGCAACGCGATGCAATGCGATCGATACGATACGATACGATAAGATGTGATCCCATAAGGTCCGATGTTGATGCGATACGATGCGATACGATGCTATGCGATGATCTGCAATAAGATGCGATAAGATCGATGTTGATGCGATGCGATACGATAAGCTGCGAAAGGATGCCACGATATGCGATGCGGTGTGATGCAATGCGATGCGATGCGATGCGATGCGATGCGATGCGATGCGATGCGATACGATGCTTTGCGGTAAGATGCCGATGCGATGCTACAAGATGCAATGCGATACGACACAATGTTGATGAGATAATATGCGATAATATACGATAAGGTGCCATGATACGATACGCAATGAGATGCAGTGCAAGCCGACGGGAGAACTCCCGCGCGAACATACGCGCAGCAGCACACACGGACCGGTACGCCCTATCAAGCCGCCGCCACCGCCGCGCCGCCGCCGCCGTCCAACCCTGACCACGCTTACCACGAGGTGTCCGCTGAAGGTAGACAGGTCTCCGGTGACGCTCTGCAGGTCTCCGATGTCTGCCAGGACGGGATCGAACAGGTCTACTCTCGCCCCAGGAGCTGCTGGTATCGGTATCCCTGCCCTCACCATCAGGGCCACGAGCCCCAGTGTCTTGAGCACCACCGTTTTGCCCCCTGCGTACAGGGAAAACATAGGAGAAATAATTGAGCAGTTCCAGGCTATGTACCACCGTTTTTTTCCACTACTGCTGTGTTATCGTACGAAGTACAAGAAAAAACATAGGTTAAGTAATTAAGTTGTTTCAGGCTCCCTAGTCTAGAACTGCTGAAAGTAAAGCGAAGTAGAACTCTTCCTACAGCAAATCGTGAATCAATACATACAAGGCACACGGCAATAGATGGCTCTGTTCGTATTTAGCTTTTGAGCTTGAAGTATTGATAGAGCTAACCATGATAACTATAAAATTACCGTAGTTTACCGTAATTCGTAGAGCCGTTGTTTTGAGTAATTATAAGGTATTACTGACGTAATAGAGAAAACTACGATAGATACCAGATAATGCAAATTGATGACGCACTCGAAAATCATCTGCGCCCATCGGCTCGAGCTACTTGTATGCACGAATAAAGCGAACGATGCATTAATTAACACCGACGGTTGTGGCAGATGTGTATATACTTCAGGTATTATAAAGCATGTATTATTAATAGTATATCTTCTGTAACTGCTGTTGCGGGGGGCCATAGTAAACACTAGTAAATAGGACCTACGGTACAAGCAAAAACCGACATATTTACGCGTTTTTTACTAGCAATATTTCGGTCCTATTTACTACCTGGTAGTGTTTACTATGGTCCCCCGAAATAGTATGAGCGGAGTACAACTTGGTGCCGTTGAGCCTCTTTTGCATATACGACCTTGGTACTGAGTTGACCTGAGAAGAAAGAGCCAACTTCGCCATAAAAAATGATATCACAAAAAGAAGCTGTACAATACGAATGAATGGCCGGACCAAAGAGCGGTCAGTGTAGCGGTCAGTGTTCCAAGTACCGGTGGTGGATGAAGAGCTCAAGAGCTGTGACGGGAAAAGTACACACACACATCTGAGCAGCAGTTACATACCACGGATGTACGATGCGTGCGCCAGGTATGATAGACCGGTAGTTTTGTAGAGCCAAACATACTACCAGGTAAATAGTATATACTTCTCGCCGGAATGCCGGTAGAGGTCTGTGCAACACAATGCACCAAACGTAAAATCGTGACCCAGCCAGATGGACCCAGGACCGGGACACAGTCGGGTTCAGCATGGTTATTAGTCCGAATGTCTTGGGAAATTGTATCGAAGACACATCCACTTTCTTCGAGCCTACGTACGTCGTACACAGCCAAAATCCATCAGAAAAGGGTACGAGCTGGGCCAGCCAAAAAACGGACAAAGCTTCTTAAAGTCATATCGCGTGAACCACTGCAAGTTTGGACTTGAAAACTGGAAGCACTGACCCTGACACCATAGCGGATAGGCAGGTTCAAACTCTTTTAGAATCCGACTCGATCTCGCCGAGATATCCAAGAAAACTCAAAAGCACCAGTTTTTGGCGACAGTTTGACATAAAATCCTTATCACGGCTCCAAAAAATCGTCTTTCCCGATCAAGATAAAAATTGGTGTGGATAAGGCTGAATACGCAAGGAGACGATCGATATCAGTTACACTTGTCAATTCGTCACCCATCAAGAGATATTGTCAAAAAAAAAAAACGTTTCCTATACAATAAACAAGTAGTGGCGAGTGCGAGTGGTTTTACTGCGATGCCCCGCTCATTTTTGAGAAGTTTGATTTGAAATTTTAACGCCGTATTTGAATGGCATGTGCGCTGAAACGGAAAGCCTGCCTTTTTTTTCTTGTCTTTTTCACGAAAGTTATGGCCACTTTTGTACGTTTTCGACTGTTCGAACGAAACATGAAAAATAAAAAGGCAGGCTTTCCGTTTGTTGGCTGATACATGATCAACATCGTGTAAAAAAATCACGTCCAAATTCGTAATATTGAGCGGGGCATGGCCAATCCACCGCACTGTCCGCTTTTAGGCTGGCCCAGCTCGGAGGCAAAGGAAAAATACAGACCTTCCCACCCACCCTAAACCGGCTCAGCAGTCTTTTTTATATTTTCTGCACGGTCACACCTCATTCCAAGGGATTGTCACCGCGCTAAACGCGCACTCAGCGCCGGGGGGTAATGTCCCGGGAGAGCCCCCCCTGCGTCGCTTCTACCAATCCAATAAATGATTGGTATGTTATCAATAAAGGATAGCTAGGATGTCGACCTATTATTTCAAGGATTTTATATAGCTTTTAGTATGGAATATCACACCTCGTGCTAGAGTTTGAAATGACCCAACAAGAAAACCGGCGTGCTTCCATGAATTCCGTAACTACGCGACGACGACATCGGCGGCAGTGCTATACAACCCAACAGGGGAAACGGTGTGGTTCCATAATCTCCCGTAACCATGCGACGAAGATACAGCAAAAAGCATCGTTCCGAGCGCCGCCGGCAAGCATCGGCAGTATGCCCCTTCCTCCCTCCCTCCCTCCCTGTCGCTATCCTCGTCCAGACAACGGAAACACAAAAACAAAAAAGAAAACAGACAGAAAACAAATACCAGGCACCAACCAATGAATACCAGACAACAACCAGTAGCAGAGAGGGGGGAATAGCGTCCCACACAGAAACCCCGGGATCTGAGTTACCTCGTAAAAAGGAGGACAGTTACTGGCAAGGGCTATAACCGGTATGAACACAATGAATACCAGTCTACCAGGTATGATAGACTTAAAATTTAAGGTAAAATTGGACCTTTTGCGGCCATCAAAATGTACCTTACATACAAAAGTATGCTCAGACTGCACCTTTTCGTGTTCCATCCAAATGCCCCTTATATTATAACGATCAGACTATTGATAGACCTGTTTTGTCTATCGAGCGGTCTCTTATAATTTCGACCAAACTGGTATATATAGAGAGGTCGCCTCCGCTGATGATGTCGGGATCTTGGACAGGTTTGGCCGAGGCCTTGACGCGCACTTTTCTTCGTTGATATGTGGCAAGGAGGTAGGTGCCTCTACAAGACCTCCCTCGCGTCTCCCAAGAAGAGATCCTATAAGATAGAGTGACAGCGGGTCTCCAGTTTAGAGTTTAGAGGACCCTTTGCTCCCAGGAAGCGTTCGAGGTTTGTCCTCCCGAACGTCAACCATTATGGAGACCATCCATGATGGCAGGTCTCGTAGACCGGACGTTGGTTAACGTATATTCATGGTTGGCATTTGTGATCAGAGGTTGACGGTGTCTACGTATCCTATCCTCCACATCGCCCCCTCCTTCATGCGCCTCAAGTCCATCTTTGCTAGGGATATATGTGACTCTGGGGCGATCATTTCAAGAGGGATACGCTCGGTAGGTGGAGTCTTGACACGGGAACGTATGGCCATATTTGTCACTGCAACATTCTGTTCCAGAAACCCCCTCCGACTGTCAGTGACAGCACACTTCGTGTTTAGTAAACACGGCTCGTAAATGTTAGTATTCCGTACAGTTTGTTTGCATGCCGGCAGCAAAATTTCAGAGTTCCAATGGCTGTCCCATTCGTTTTGGACTCAGCGCTATCTGTCGTGGCCCCCAACAAGACAGTGCTCTTCGTGACGGCTGCATGTTTTTTACGACACGGGCGAATGCTGTTTCCGGTTTCTACTTGCTCGGATTGTGTTGCCTCGTTGTGGTGCAAGTATCGGATGTATGTCTTTTTTTTACAAGATTTTGTCTAGACATCGTGCGGGGTAAGTTCGCGAGACCGGCATCGCGACTCAACACCAGTCCACTACATCTGCTGTATACGGCCGCCGCCCGAAACAAACAAGTTCTGGTGTCGTATACTTTCTCATCGCCAGAGGTTCGGTGGTTGCCATACGACCCCGTTTTTCCCTCTTATCAATTCGAGCTGTCTGTCTAGCTACGGCGGTAGACCCACCAATATTGTCTGCCGACGGTTCTACGAGTTCCGCTACAGTACCCTTTGGTTGACGACCACTACCAGGAGAGGGGACCCGGAATAGGCCCCGTTATCCATCGATCTTAACCACCTATACACCTTTCTTCATGTTTGTCTCCTCGTAACGACAACTGGCCCGGGAGTGCGACGAGGGACCGTGACAGCCCGTGCGACTACCCGGTTTGCCACCGCCCCTCATCGCACTCCCGCGCTAATTGCCGTTACGAGGAGGCAAACGTGAAAAAAGGTGTAAAGGTGTTCAAGACCGATGGATGACGGGGCCTATTCCGGGTCCCCTCTCCTGGTAGTGGTCGTCAACCAAAGGGTACTGTAGCGGAACTCGTAAAACCGTCGGCAGGGGATATTGATGGGTCTACCACCGTAGCTAGACAGATAGCCCGAATGGGCAAGAGGGGAAAACGGGGCCGTATGGCGACCACCGAACCTCTGGCGATGAGAAAGTATATGACACCAGAAATTCAGACACAGACTGTAGCAGCTCAAGGAGTGCCAGGCGTAGGTTCCAATGTAGGAGAATCAGGCATCTAGGTACCCATGTAGCTCTGCAGACCGCCACTGCAGTACCAGCGTTAAGGCACCAGTACATAGCTCAGGAAAGCCCGAAGCATCATAAATGCACGGTGTCGTCAAGGGTAGGAAGTTAGTGCATAGCTCAGAAAAAGAAGAAGCGTCAGAAATGCACGTTTTCCCCTATAGCGCCACAGGCCCTGCATATCTCCATGGTGTCGGGAAGTAATATAAAAGACCGGTCGACAAATGCGGCCACGACTCAACTCGAGAGCCAGTTTACTGCGTTCCATGCATCGTCTTTGAGTGGGTATCCCAGATACCCCTCTGCTCTGAATGCCTCGTCAAAACGTGTACGCGTGCCCGCCAAAGTAAATCAGCAGCCAGTCGACGACATAACTGTCGACACGGCTAGCGATATTCGGTGCATTGCTGCTAACTTCATCGACGACGCCAATAGAGAGGTCGCCTCCGCTGATGATGTCGGGGTCTTGAACAGGTTTGGCCGAGGCCTTGACGCGCACTTTTCTTCGTTGATGTGTGGCAAGGAGGTAGGTGCCTCCTACAAGACCTCCCTCGCGTCTCGCAAGAAGAGATCGTATATGATAGAGTGAGAGCGAGCCTCCAGTTTCGAGGACGACCCTTTGCTCCCAGGAAGCGTTCGGAATTTGTCCTCGCGAACGTCAACCATTATGAAGACCATCCATGATGGAAGGTCTCGTAGACCGGACGTAGGTTAATGTATCTTCATGGTCGGCATTTGTGATCAGAGGTTGGCGGTGTCTACGTGTCCTATCCTCCACATATACGTATATGCACAAATCATAAAGAATAGCGTTTTTATTGCGGGAGATCCGAAAAAAATCAAGGAAAATATTATTAGGAATCGGTAACCGATATGATCACAATCTGCAGTTTGTTGTCGTTTAGAGAGAATTCGGCGTTATGGTTCATATTATTTGGCTGAGTATGTACGTGGCTCACTTTTGACAGCAGCAACTGGCATTGTTTGGTTGATCGCGCTTGTGGGAATACCAAGTGGATACCGCACGGAACGGTGCTGGCAGAGACTGGTAGAACATGCGAACAGACAGGGCCTCAGTGCCTCAGCTGGTTGACTCTACGTCGACGGCTGGTGTTAATGCTTGTTTCATGCCAATATGTCCCCATATATAAGCACCATTTCCATTGAATGATGTATAAAAGGTTCTTATATTTCGGGCAGAGCTTTTTTCACACCAATATGTCCCGATATATAAGCACCTTTTTCATGGAATGATAACATATAAGAGGTGCTTATATTTCAGGACAGATTTGTAATAAATAAATAGTTCGTAAGACAAAACAAGGAAAAACATTAACAACGCCAACAGCAATTACAACAACGACTCTCACCGGCGTTGGGACCGGTCAACACCAGAGCCTGCATGGATTCGTCGAGGGCCATGTCGTTTCCTACGGGTTGCTTCCCTCGGAGAAGTAGGACCGGGTGGCGGGCGTTGACGAGTTTGATGGTGCCCTCGTCGCGCACCTGTCTCCACCACGACCAACAACGTCAACATCACCATAGTCATCATCATCATCACCATCATCATCATCATCATCATCATCATCATCATCATCATCAACAACAACATCATCATCGTCATCAACATCATCACCACCACCACCATCATCGTCATCGTCATCATCATCATCGTCATCATCATCATCGTCATCAGTATCATTAACATCATCAGTATCATTAACATCATCAATATCATCAACATCATCAGCATCATCATCATCATCGTCATCATCAATCACGAGCAGAAACGACTCATCGCACGTAAAAACTTAAGCCACAGATCCACTCGCAACAAATCGAGCGAGAGAAACAAGCATAGTTCAGCGTGTGTGTCTTGGTTGTGCTTCTCCCTCGTTCATGTTTACAATATTTGAAGGGTGTGCTTAGTAGAGCATATACTCTGGCATACCCGGGTATATGCCCTGGAGTACCCGGGCATCAAACCTGGTTGTTTTGGTCATACTCGGGTCGGTACCCGGGTATGTATTCTAGGGTACCCGGGTACCAAACTTGGTTGATTTGATCATACCCGGGTAGGTACCTCGGTATATACTCTGGGATACCCGGGTACCAAACCTGGTTGTTTTGGTCATAATCGGGCCCGTACCCGGGTATACACTCTGGGGTACCCGGGTACCAAACCAGGTTGTTTTGGTAATACTCGGGTAGGCACTCGGGTACTCCCAGAGTATATACCTCAGTAAACACACCATTGCAAGGTTAAGGTTTACGGATGAAAGGGAGGCAAAACACAGCGAGCGCTCAGAAAAGAGCGGCTGGAAAGATGTACCACCGCCGTCAGCCCCCCGCACGGCTTACTAAAAAAATTGACGCAATCAGGACAAAAACTCAGGGGGAAGCCTGACGTGAGCTTTTACTCCTTACTCATTTTTTCCAGCCCTTAGCCCCATTAACCCTCTTGCCCTTCTTGCGTCGAAAGTCAGATCTGTGGTCTCAACGCAAGGTTTCCCCTCCCTCTCCCTGCCACGGTATACGATGAAAGCAACAAAAGAGAAACAAAAACCATCACGCTAAATAAGTACTCTTCGTTGCCCCCCGACCAACCCACTCACCCACCCACCCACCCACCCACCCACCCACCGCACCTTGGGAATGGTAGCGCCCGTCTTGACTCCGAGCCTTCCCCTCGCGAGGGCTAGGTCCACTTCAGCTGCCGCGGCCAGCGACAGGAGTATATCGTCCTCGTTCTCCGCGATCTGCATCACGGTTTTTACCGTATACGTTAGTCGCCGTTTTTACCGTATACGCTAGTCACGGTTTTTACCGTACCACTCTGTCCCTCAATATAAGGGCCGTTTGAGTATTAACACCTAATCTAAACGACATGTATATTTAGGGACAAGGGCGGTATTCGTTAGTCACTGCTTACGTATAAGGGGGGTGTATTGGTTCGGCTTGCTTTTGGCACATTTTGGTGTCTTGAGACGAATCGTTGCCGGCAAACCAAAAACATTATTTCGATGTTCGAGGCTCGGGTCTGCAGCATCTGGACCAGGTACATACCGTATCACACCGGGTGATAAGATAGCACACCCCTCGGATGTTTACATATACCAACCAGTATAGGGTTACCGTGTCACACCTGGTGATAATATAACATACCCCCTCGGACGTTTACATATGCCAGTATAGGGTTGCCGTATCACACCGGGTGATAATATAGTACACCCCCCTTGGACGTTTAAATATACCAGTATAGGGTTACCATATCACACCGGGTGAGAATATAACACACTGGGTGATAAGATAACACACCGGGCGATAAGATAACACACACCGGGTGATAAGATAACACACGGGGTGATAAGATAACACACCGGGTGATAATATAACACACCGGGTGATAATATAGCACACCGGGTGATAATATAACACACCGAGTGATAAGATAACACACAGGTGATAAGACAACACACCCCCCTCGGACGAATGTGCTATTTTTAAGCTGGGTTTCTCGACAAAGGGGAGAGTGTATACGCCGAGCGACGAGTCTACGGAAAAATCCCGAAGACATCTTTCCAAAAGCCACCATTCTCGTTTAGTGTGTGCCCCTCTAAGGCAGATTTTGGAGGAAGGTGGGGTCTGAAATTCCTCCCAGGCGGTGTGTTTTCTTGCGTGTTATACGCACGGTATGTAACCAGAACAAAAAAAAAAAAAAACAGGAACAAAACAAGGGAACTGTTTGCGAGCGTGCGAGACCAGACATAGATCGATAACGCCCACGTAGTTTTTTTGTCTGAAATCTCACTTCTCCCCGAAAAGAAAGTCAGATGAAACTATTGCTGTTGATGTTGCTGTTGCTGTAGCGACAACCCACCAGGCAGCAACATACCATTATGTCCGGAAATGTAAAGAGCCGTGTGTATTCGTATCAAAACTAGTACCCGAACGTTCCTCACACACCCGGACAGAGCGGTTTGCCTTTGGGAGGGTGGGTTGGGGTGAGTTGGACAGGGGTGGGGCATGGAATCACCCGCGGTAGCATCACTACGTACGTATACAGCGCCGTCGATCGTTCGTGCTGGGAGGCGGGGATAAAAGGTGGCGGAAGGCGGAGGGGCGGAGAGTGGAGAACGCGACGACCTCTTTCCAACCATATGTATCGGCAGTCTGTTGGCTACACACATGACGCGTGCCCGTTCATCCGTCCGCCCATCCGTTGGTCCGCCCTTCTCGGTTCATACATACACACACCCTGTCCCGAAATATATGTGGGCCACATAAACAAACAAATCGACGAAGGAGGGGGGGGGGGGGTGACCCCGAGAGCGCACTCGCCTTAAGCGTCATCTGGGTGAAGATTCGCTGCGTCTCGACCTTGAGCTGCAGCTTGGCCTCCACCAGCTCATTGGTGGGTCCAACCACCTGGTAACAGAACAGCATGTCGACGATAAAAAAGAAAGTGAACAAGAAAAAAACAGCAACATTTCTCTCAGAAGCGTACGCTCACGAGCGCACATTTTCTCGTCGAGAGGGCTCACGGACTGACATCCCGGACGAGCCGTACCCATAATTGCAACACGGTGAACTATGTAGCAGGGGGGGGGGCGGCGTGAGCGGGGGAGGGGGAGCACCCCAGCGTTTTCTAATATAGAAAAAGATGGTGCATTTGGCCCACAGTAACAGACGCGAACGCATTACCCGAGGGTGTCAGCAACAAAATATTTCACGCGTTGGACAGATCCCGATCTCGACCATCTAGATCCCAACCTCTCGTTTCGAGGTGCTGTAAGGCATGATCTACACAGCAACACAGATCCAACCCCGGAAGCATGCCCTACATATTAGATAATTCAGAAACGCTTGGCTCCCACCCGACAACGAGAACTACTGTGCAGTAAATCATACAGATCATACAGATCAGGGGTCTATCTGCCCTTGAAGGATCTAGATCACCAAGTGGGGATCTGATCTATCTGATCTGTCAGGCGTTTGCAACATCTTTGCTCAATTATTTTTCACTAAATATTTATTATAGAGCTTCTCAAGCCAGGAAGGAACCTCCGAAAAAAATACGTTACCACCCCTCATACCGCACCATATTTCACCCCCGCCCTTCGCGGCACCATCCCGGACGGGCCGGCCGGTAGGCGGGCTCGGTTCGGTTCATCACCTGCGCGGGCTCGACGTACAGGGTCTTGCCCGTCCTGGAGCTGTCGTGCACGATTCCCACCGTCCTCTTGTACGTCGGGCGGACGGGGATCACGAAACGCCCCGCGATCTCCGACACATACGCCTCGCGGCCCTCGTCCTGCAGCAGTACACACAGCGGCGACGAACACGGTACACGCGCCGCAGGGGGCATTGGCGAGGTAGGGAAGGGGGCGGGGAGGGGGGACATGGCCAACAGGGGGGGTCGAGTCGAAACAGTGCCACCATCGTACTGTATATACAGCGAACAGAACTGCGTGAAATGCTACTATTACTATTTCAGACAAGGCTGTCCACGAATGTTCACTCGTGCGCGTTAGTTACTGCATCCACTGCAGCGAAGCTCATGCTGCATCGCCTACTAGAAGGCGGCGGCATGCTGGCGATCCAGGAGTGTCCTAATTTCTCCAACCCCTCTTCCCTCTCCTACTTGCGACCTATCGGACTCCTTAAGCTCCTCCCTAAGCTCATAGAAACAACAGACAAGAAACGTGTGCCCGTGAGCAGAAAATTCCTGGCAGTGCTAGTGTCGGGGAAGCTGAACGCTCGAACCCGACGTCGCACAGAACGACAATTGAAGACATTTTCCTCACTACAAACACTCGCCACCTATTCCTAGTTGCCAGCTACCCCCCCTCGCTCTTCCCCACCCGTTCCCCTGACTACGTAGCAGATCTATATACGTAATGGCTCGTCCACCTGCATGCTCCACCTGTCGAAACCTTCTATAATAACCAACGTTGAAACGATAACTGCGCGGACCGCTCTTAGCGTATGCAAGAATGTCGCTCGAAGCAATGCCTTAGAGGGGTGGTGGCTTATTTTTCGAGCTCCTCACACGAAAAAGGAGCTCCATATCTTCACCCGAAACGTGACTTCGAAGAAGTTTCTTCACGCATCTCGACCAACATTTACATGTGCTAGTATTAACAATCCTATGCAAAACAAACATACAGAGTATAGGACACCTAATAAGAAACAGGAAAGTATGGTCCAGGCTGGGTTTCATATTATGAGAGAGGGTGCTTCCTACACAAAATTTCAAGATAACGACTCCATACTTTATTATCTTCCTCTTAAATATCAGCCTGTCTACACTAATTCGAATATGATGATTCCAGAATTTATTATTTTCCTCTTTAAAAATCTCAGCCTGGCTTTTCTTATTAGCCTGTTTCTTATTAGGTGTCCTGTACTATTGTATTCGTGAAAGTTTAAACCGACCGGTAGTTTGCTCAATTGAGGAGCTCAACCGGTTCCAGTGACAAAAAATTGCCTTAGAAGGCAAATACTAACTGCAAACCCCGAACTCCTACCTACCGTGGGATAAGAGTCTTCGGCGAAAGCTGGGTTCGCGGAGGGTACACGCACTAGCGCTGGACCCGCCGCCCCGCAAAGGTGGACGGAAGCACCCGGAGTGTTGGTGGGGAGAACAAAGACAACCATTGCTCCATGCACCCCCCCCCCGTCCTGGCGTAAGACAAACTGCAGCAGCAGTGTTGCCCGTTAGAATCGCCCCAAAGCAATCAGCACACGAAAAAATGGAAAGAAAAAAATAGTAACTGCTGCTGCTGCTGCAAAAAAAAAAAAACATGACCGTATGAGTAGACTATATATATAGACTCACCGCTAACATGCCGGCAAACTCGCCCCCCGCCATAAGCCTGTCCATGGTCGATTTGATGCCCTGCCGCAGCGATTGCGCCTTTTTCCGCAAACGTCCGATCTCCGGGAAGCGCCTGGGCGGCGCCATAATATAGGATTAATCACCAAACAAAAAGAACAGCAAACATGCCACCGAGAGAGACGGGAAAGAGAGGAAAACACACAACAACAACAACAACAACGTCACACGCAGAGAGGCACGGCAGGACATACGTGGTAGGGCAGGGTGCACGCCGCCGGTACGGCAGCATCTACATATGTGACAAGCCGGCTCGGGAAAAAAAATACCGGCAAGAGCTATCGATAGGAATGAGCGCCATTACGCACGGTACGTAGTGGATGGTTTCGAATCAGCGCCAGAACGGGAAAAGGTGTCCGTTATTTTGCTGCTTGTCATTTTTTTTCTCTTGGTAAAAAAATCTGTTGGGTTTAAATTAGTTTTTTCTTGTGCAGGTGTGTACGTAGAGCTCTATCTGCGTATGTGCGACGCCTATGTGTGTGTGTCATTCGTGCGTTCCAGCCGAGGCAAAAAACTTACGTGGCCGACAGCTCCCCTTCCGAGTCAAACGCGCCCCTCAGCAAGCCCAGCAGTCCCTCGTCGAGCGTTATCTCCGCCGCCACGGCCGCAAGGTGAGGCGTTGCCCCCGATCGACCTTGCAAGCCGCCGACGCTCTGCGTGCCAATGTCGCAAAACAAAAATAAAATAAAAAATGACACACGGCACATATTTTAATTGTGGAAGTGTGGTGAGCTCAAGCTTTATTTTGGACAAATCCGCCGGAGGACAAACAAAAAAGGAAAAAGGAAGAATGAAAAATGAAAAACATGAATGAAAACACGAAGCAAAAACAAAATAACACAAACATGCAATCAAGCAAACAGTAAAACGCATAAATATGATCAAAGAAAAACAAAAACAAAACAGAAACAAGAACAAACGAACAAACAAACAAACGAATATGGGTCACAGCGCAAAAAGTAACGGATCGGGAAAGGTGAGCAGGGCGTGTGGACGGGGCGAGGAAGAGGGGGGCACGAAGAGGCGCGACAGAAGGGTGTCGCGGAGAAGGAATCACGGAAAAAAATGGGCAAGGAGTCAAAAGCGGGATCGTGTATGTGCTCTTTTTGTGCCCGCAGAAATGTTTTTCTTGGTACCTTCTCTTTTTTCGTTGGTGTAAATCAAAGAAAAACAGTAAACAGAGATCGATTGGTGCGGTATGGCTCACACACGATCAGCCATGGATGGATCAGCGATCACAAAAAAAAAACACCTACGCCAGCCTTAAGGGCCGCGTGTTCGATAAGCACAAGTGGCAAGACAGGCCGACCTACCTACCGACCGACCGACCCAGTCGCTGACCTTACTGAGAGGCATCACAAAACGCATTCCGAATAGCAACCGTCTCGATAAACGACATAGTCTAGCATCGCGCCGTTTCATTCAAAATCGGACACTAACGGACCCCCCCCGCCCCTCCCTCCCTCCCTCCCTCCCTCCCTATTCACTCCCCTCGCCTTCTCTCTCCTCTCCCAGAAAGCGCAATCCACACACCTTCTCCTCTGACTTCACCCCGCAGAACCACTCTCTCAGCTCGTGTAGACTCTCGAGCGATGAGGAGACGTCGGCGATCTCGTTCGGCAAGAGCGTCGAGCCGCTGACGGCGACGGCCAGCTCGCGCTCGATGCCCATGCCGGCGCGAAGGGGCACGGCGTCATTGGACAGCCGGAGGACCTCGTTAACCCGTTCGTACAGCTCGTGTACCTTGAGCGGAGGCGACGAACGGCGGTGGCGGGCGGTGGCACGTGGTGTGCTGATCCAAATTCGACAACATATTTACACACACCTCGGACAGATCATCGGTTACCACTTGATGATCTACTGTAGTTCCTTCAAGGCAGATATATTCCCAATCTTGTACGTGTGATCTAGCTCATGTTTCCGGGTGGGATCCGTACAATCTGCATGATTTGAACACATGTTTCCTGCTTTGGATCTGTGCTATGCAGATCCCGCACAACTTCTCACAACGGCACGTGAGGAACTAAATGATCTGTACTGTACAGATAGCTCATGATATGTCCGAGGTGTGGGCTATTCCCGCTTATTTACAGCCCCAAGCCATATGGCGACGTACTATTTGGTATGCGCGGCGTTTGTTTTGCTGATGGACGTTTGCCTATGCTCCACAGCCATAAGTGGTGCCAAAGGCGAGCCAGGTCCGCTGTGGTGTGGGTGGGTGGGTGGGTGGGTGAGTGGGAGTTCCATGAACATACTGTACTGTTATTTTCGTGGAGGGTTTGGGTTTTCTATCTCCGCGGCGTTCGTAGCGCGACCGGCTCCGAGGTACCACCGGACCGGCGCTGCTGTCAATTGATTCACTACTGCATGCCACTGGAATATTCACCGAAACACTGTACTTCGTACTCGTACCAACACTGCTAACTGCTTTACTACTGCCACTAGCGTGGTGAAATGCTCAGCTTTCTCCAGCTCCGATCGTGCCACATTATGTTTTTCATATATCTCAAAGCCGAGCGCTAGGGCTCGTTTCTCTGTTTTCAGGGTGCAATGTTTCCCCCGGTGCACCGATGTTCACGGGTGCTGCCATGCTGCACCCCCCCTGCAGCTGTTGCTACCGGTGTCTGGTTGGAAAGTGCGGGTCTGTCTTGTCTTCGCTTGGGGTGAGCTGCGACGAGTTCGCAGGGATGCCGTAGGACTAAGAAGCAAGGTGCATATGCGCGCTGTGCGAACGTGGCATACCCTGGATGGGTGTAAACTTGTGTATTTTGTTATGTTTTCTTCAACTTGGCAAGCACGGCAAGCCCTGGATGTGTGTGAGTATAAATATGTATAGGTACCAAATGGACATTTTCCCGGAATAGTTCACTTTTCATCTCCGGCCGCGGGTCTTTTCTCGCGCTCTTGGCGGCGGGGCACGCAGGGGGGCCGCGTGTACGCCACGGCGCAAGTGCGGGTCCCGGCCGAGGCCCGTGGGGCGTGCTCTGGGCCTTCAAAGTCGCGAATTCTGGCAAATAACTCAGGGGAGACGTTCCGACTTGACACCGCCTCGCAACTACTTTGAAAAACCTGCCGTACGACTGTTTTTTCATCCGTATGAACTTTGATGGTTCGTTTTTGACCCGCCGTATGAACGGAACACACAAAGCACGCACCACGCACGAGAAAACAAGGACCACACCGACATCGAACGAGGCACACATCAAGCGTCGTGCAGCAGTAGTTGATACCATGTTGCATGCGTCTGCTCTGTCTGGGCTGCGTACAGCAGTAGTAGCAGTTGTACGAGACGCTCTAAAAATTACAGGCTCATTTTATATAAATTTGTAATTAGGTTCCAATATTTTGGAATCTACGTACGAGTACACATACATGCACAAATCTACGAGTACGTATATATGTACAGCATTATGCATATCATATCTAGCTCTCACTATCCACGAGCGATAGGCCGATCTACATATGTACGATTACGAGTACTTTGGTACAGTAGTAGTACTACTGCTGCTGTGCTTTACGGGTACATGTCTCTAGTCTAGACTACAAACTACAAAGCAGCCAAGGCGCCCCTTATGGAACATCAAAGCAGTACAGCAGAAGAAGCTGCAGAACACGCAGTACTGTAGCCGCTGTTCAGATTGTTGCCTTTGTGGCGGCTGTTGCTGTGTCCTGTATGCGTGCGCCGAACCCGTAGTAGACAGTTACGAGTAGCAGGAGGAATCCAGCAGATCTAGTTGTGACAGCTACGAACAACGAGTACTGCTTTGCTGTGTTCTGTTTCTCATTGTGTTTGCGTGTGTGTTTGATGTATGCGATTCCAGCAAAACCTCCCCCTTTGATTTTAATATCACCCGCGCTTTACAGCAGCGATTAAAAACAACAAAACCGCTGATACCCGTCACGGGTATGGATAACACTTCATACTCCCCGAGAATTTGGACCCAGGGCACCCGGGTATCCAGCTGTTCGACGGGCACCCTTAGACGAGTACTCCGCTGCTAAACGCGTACCAGGGTACCCGCCCAAAAGTTATTACGTACGATTGAATACTCTTATCTACTGTAGGACCGGGGCGGGACTCGTCGGGCAACAGCTCTGTCATAAGTATCTTCTGTATACTCAGCTGTACAGCGCAGAACAGCCGTGATAACTACAGTACCACTGTGGGATCGACTTTAAATCCTACAAAAAATAGTTAGATCGACTTCAGAAACAAAACAAGTCGTTGAGCCTGGACACCAAACTGAAGTTTCTTAACACCGGGAGCCCGCTGTACCTCAGATACGATATCATCTCGTGACAGTTGTTTCGTTAGGAATGGCCGTCACTACTACTTTTACAGTCTATGCCACAGGTTTGCTCCAAAAATTAAACTATGAAGCATGTGCGATCTATTTTCACCTTGCGACACCCCCGGGATTTCAAGTGACCAACATCCTGAAGGGGAACCTTGTACTTCGTATAATATGTGTGTATTGCTTTGATTGCTTTCACTGAGCAAGCACGGCAAGCCCCCTTGAATGTGTTTGTGAGTCCGTATGTGCTGTTTACTTGGTTTCATTTCGCTGGGCAGGGCTTCTTTGAAACGCGACTGTCTCGTGGACTCCTATCAGCCCTCTCGCAAAGCGCAGCCAGAAGCTTGGCACCGCGATCACCCGCCGAATCGAACATCAATGGCAGCATATGCTGCTCGAATGCGCCCCTTCTTACCTCCTCTAGCGTGGTCTTGAAGTCTGGCACAAGGGCTCGCGTGCGGCCCATCTCCGTGCGGCATTCCCCCGATAAGCTCTCCAGCACCACACCGAAGTCGAGCGACTCCCAAGTCCGGGCGAAGAGGTCGACGTCCCCGCCAACCCTGCTGCCTTCTCCTCCGCTCCCTCCCCCTGCCTTTCAATTGGTTGATTCGTCGGTCGGCCGGTCGATGTTGTGGTTTAGTAGTTGGCTGATCGACCAGCCTATACGTATCCCGCAAGTTGTTACTCGGTTGGCGGGCTGCCTTCGACTCTCGGCTGGTTGACTGGCCGCGTGAAACGCACCCAAATCGGGCGACAGCCAAGGCCTTGTGAGAGCAATGCCCCCCCCCCCCTCCCACTCCGCCGAAGCTAACTACTACTCATAGCTGTATCCTCCGCCTGTATCAACAGCTTTGGTCTGCAGCCTACTAGGACAACCACACTCTTTTGTCCGAGGCACATGCGTGGCGGACAAAAAATTGACGGAAGTTGAGATAAGCGACGACAGCAGCAGTGGTCCACGTCGCGAAAAGCTGTATATAGCAGAAACGTCGCCTCTCAGGCTCAAGTGAAAAATACATGCGGATGGGGCGTCAAACATGGGCACGGCTTGCTGACTCCCGTGGCATTTTCTCCGCGCACTTCTACGTATCTAAAAAATTATAAACAAATAATCTACATATAGAGCAGCGATGCCGTCTCCGCTGCTGAAATCGCAACGGCATGTCAAGGAGCGTACTGCCAAATAGTACCTTATCCCCATCCTCTGTCGCTGGTCGCGACTCTGCTCCTCCCGCCGCCTGCGGCTGCAGCCTCGATGTCGGCGGCGGCTGTAACGACGCCGCTCCCCCTCGTGAGGACGAGCGGTCGGTTGCGGTGTCGGCCGCCGTGGCAGTAAGCGCCCTGCTGCCGCCACCGCCGCCGCTTGTTTCGCGCAACGACGACGCCCTCCCCCTCCCCCTCCCCACGCGGCTGGTTCGATGTCTGCAGGCGTGACCCAATAATGAATAAGTCGATGCTACCGCCGCTCGTCCCGGTCGTTGCCTGAGGTGTTAACGGCGCGCGAGCGCGCGGGGGGGGGGTTCCACGCAGAGCAGACAAAAAGGCGTTTTTGGTGTCTGCTTGCTGAAACTGGGTTACGTGTAGTGGGTTGGAGGATCGGGCCGAATTGACTTGGTTTGGACGACGAGGACATGCTATAGAGGCGCAAGACATCTCCGCGGTCCGCGTATCGTCTTCCAGCACCACACCACCGCGCATCTAGCAGGTCCTCGGTAGCAACCATTGATGTGGTCACGGACGAGCTGCCCTTCTGAAACGAAACGCCGGCGTCGGTGGCGTGTCTCCGCCGCGATGGGACGCGCCGCGCGAAGCGTGGAGCGAGATTTGTTGGCATCGCTCGATCCCATGACCAGGCAAAACGTATGACATACGCACAGCAGTACGGGTACGAGCAGTAGCGGCAGAGTTGGGGCCACTACTCTAAGGACTACATGCAGGAGCATGTATCATAGAACCAGCAGCAGAAGTGGAAGCATCGGCTATATACGAAACACAGAGGGTCAAGAATCGCGCGAAGCTGTACGGGGACGCTGGCGTGATCCCACCGTTATCGGTACACGTGCTTGCTGCTTGCCTGGCGGAAGTCGTGGCCCCTACTCTGTTGGCTGGTTGTTGCTGGTGCACTCGTCGTTGCCGGCTATTAATAGTGCAGATTTCGTATGTATGATACATGATTAGAACGTCTACGACGCGTCCTCAACAAGATGGCAGTTGAGCTTACAGCAGTACACGTACATATATGAATAGAGCTCATGTCTCCCTCGTAGTACGCGTAAAGAGGTAACGTACTTGGGTAAGGTTATACCAGCGTCAGCCAGCCGGCTCTGCAACCTGGAATCGCGCTCGACAGCTCGTGCCAAGTCATTAAGAGTGGCGTAAACGTGCGTCCATGATAATACTCCGGTGGTACGAACTACTTCCCACGTAGGGACTGCCCTACGTACTGTACACCGCTGGGCTGAGGCTTGCTTGCACGCTTGCAGCTAACCTGATGGTTTCTAACGCGTACGTTGTCGACGACCTCGCCCAATCATCGCGGGTGACGCCTGCTGTCTGGCCCGCAATCGTAGACCTGGCCAGATAGGGAACAGCTTGAAAGGCGTAGACACATAGTGGCAGAACGCCGACCCAAAGGAGCAGCCGCAGAGCCATCCCAGAGCACAGCTCTCTCCTTGCTCGAGTGTGAGCTGACGAAGATGAGCTTACATAAATAGAACCAACATGCATTGTACTCTCTACGAAACCCTGATGGTTCTCTTTTGCTTTCGCGGGCATTTTGCTTTGCACTCGCCGCCTTTGCTGTGCCCTCTGGTCTCGGCAAGCAACAGGTGATCAGCTTTCGCGCACGCATGACCTGTTTTGGAATTACCGTAGAGTACCGCTGGTCGGTCTTGTCTGTGAGCGGCGGCTGGCCGTCACCACTATTGTTTGCGCTGCCCAATATATTATTTTTCTAAAATTTACGTACTCGTAGACGTACCGAAAACAGCAGTGTTCGTTGTACAGTAACTCGAAGTACGTAGTTTGTGCCCAAAACGTACTGCTCTATTAATAGGCTCAGCAGCAACTGGCAGCAACAGCAGCAGAGCACACCTACGTACCTGGTATGGTATCATACATATCTTGCAGGTATGAATATCATACCGGTACGTACATGAGCTGCGTACAGCCTCTGGAAAATGTGTACAGCAGTGTGCGACAATCTCGTACACACTCCAAGCAACTGCCGTCCCTAAAGCACCTCCACGTGCTCTCGTTGTTTAATGGTAGTAGGTGGTACCGAGAATCACGCGGCAGGCGTAACCCGGGTGCTAGGGATACTACTGTGATCTTATGATGCCTCGTCCGTCCGAAGTTGACTTCCAACAGTTTTCGTGCCGCCGCGACCCCACCCCCCCCCTTCGGCTTGCCTCGTGTGTCTCACGGGATCGGTCTCTCAACACAGCAGCAGTGCAAGCAACACTGATACTGGCCAACCATGGAATCCTTCGCAGCTGAAGATTTCGACCCCCACCACGCGAGAGTCCTGGTAGTCGGTCCCATGTCGGCGGGCAAGACCACCTTAGTGCACTCCCTCTGCCACGTCGGGATCAGCGGTGCCACTCTGCAGAAGAGACCGCCACCTACCGTCGGCTGCAACGTCGATGTCAAGGCAGGAATCGCCTTAAAACCCCCTTTGAACTGCTGTGTCAGATAGTACGTTTTTAACAGATTCTACACATGTGTTGAATGAAGGAAGCTCATTGGCTCAGGTTGCACCGCATTTACCTACTCACGTTTGGGGAAATAATACTTGAAACTAGTGTGGGATGATTTTTTCAAGCAGGAAAAGGGTTAAGATGGCGTTTTTGTTTGTGCCTCTATCCACACGACTATGATGATGCATACCGAGACGTATCGGCGTACAGTCTGGGCTAAACACCTAATCTGAGCAAAGTCGTGAAACCTCACATTGTGACACCACCCTTGTTGAGCACCCTTCAGCATAGGCTATCACACTCTGTATCAAAATATAAGTACGTTTTATACATTAATATTCAATTTAAACGTTTCTTATATTTAGGGACATAGTGGTACCATGTATGGTAGGGTTTAGTGTATTTGCTCGCTTCTGAGCGCGTGATTTCTTGGTCCAATTTTCTTGCCGTCTCCCACAAAGTGAGCCCTATATGTTTTTAATATTACTATTATGGGGGATCATAGTAAATAGGACCTACGTTGCACACAAAAACCTACATATTTACCTATTTTTACTAACAATATTTGGTTCTATATACTAGTAATATAGGTCATTTATTATTCGTGGGCCTATCGTCTACTGTATTGGCGTACGCAGACGTTGCGCCACGAGCGGTTTCGTGGTTGTTCCGTTCCGCGTAGGCGCAGGAGTTGTATCGTGAGCGAGGCGTTGTGCGTCACTGTCATACTTGTACTTGAATCACGGCATCTGTTTCTTCGCGCGGATTTTTCTTAATCCCCGAGCGTTTATGAATGGCTCCCGCTAGGAGCAAGGTCTGCCGCGCTTGACGCGGCGCTCGCCGACTGTGCCGACCGATGTCAGCGCGTCTCAACTCTGGGACGAGGTTACCGGATGCTGTTTCCTGCATTTGATTGGCCAGCAACAGCAATATGGTTGATACTCAGGGAAATTTGCCTTCGGGATAAGTGGAGCTGCTTGCCAATGACTCCGTTTATCGTACATATATCTTATTCATACAGTAATACAGCACCACAAACGGCAGAGATATCGTGCAGCAATTTTGGTATCAAGCCCACCTCGACATGGTATTTGCGTGTAGTGCTCCAGACCACGACCCTATGCTCATCAAGTCCGGCTGACCTCGTAGTTCAGGGGTCACCGACATCAACGAGAACCCTGTAGACCCACGCTCATGGTCCATATTGCTCCTGCGTTTGATTATGTGTCATGCGCAGCTTCTCCCAGGAGGACCCGTCAATCGGTCTGTAGAGTTCTGGGACGTGGGCGGCAACCCGGACGCCGCGCCCGCCCGCCGAATGTTCTTCGAAAATTCTGCGATAGCTGGAGTGCTTCTGGTGTACGACATGTCCAATTCTAGGTGAAAAGCAAGCGTGCTGGCTTCTTCGATGTTAGGGCTGTAAAACCGTGTAACGCCTTTTCCCCCACTTATCCGCCTCTACTCGGGACGGAACCGTGTGTTTATACATTTTCAAGGGTATTTTTTTGTGTTAATAAGGTACAGGAAATTATTATTAGGGATCGGGAACCGATATAAGAGTAATCTGCAGTTTGTTGTTCTAGGGATAATTCGGCGTTGTAAAATGCTCTGGTCTTCTTTTTTATCGAACACAGAGAGGATGTGGCATTTTTCTCGTTCCTCTGTTGATCCCCCTGTGCCCTCCCACGTGTGCTCAGGTCGGTGGGAGAGCTGCGCGCGTGGGTGACTGAGCTCAACGCTGCAGGCATTCCCGTTGCCTGTGGAGAAAAAGCGGGCACCGGCTTCTTCGGGAGGGGCGGCGGCGGCGGCGGCGGCGGCGACAGCAGTAGCGGCGGCCAGGGCGCCAGCACGCACGAGGAAAGAGGACGCGGCATCGCGTTGCCCGATGGGCGGCAGGCGGACGACACATATATGAGCACAGACCTCGAGGGCGGGTCGAGAGCGACCACGGACGGCAGAATTCCCATCTTGATTGTAGGGAACAAGGAGGATGTCGGGGAGAGCATGCGGGTCGCCGGGAGCGCGCTAGCGTCAGAGCTTGGCGCCGGTCACGTTTCGGTGGTGAGAGAGAGAGAGAGGGGGTGCTTCCGTCCCACCTGCGGTAATATTTATCAGATACTTTCTGTAAGACCTTCAGTTGCCACGACTGCTGACAATCCCGCCGCGTGTCGTACGTATTTCGGCTGGCGTCGAGTAGCATAGAACGCAGGCGGCGGCCTTCGCTGCATATTCCAATATGCTTGGGACGGCGCAGGGTGGCTGCGCACCGCCGCTCGTGCCTTTATTCGCTTGCCTCGTAACCGCGCTAGTCGTCGGCTCTCTGTCTCAGTGGCGTGCGGGTGTGATGTGTGCCATGGTCACGGCGGGCGCACAGTAGTAGCTGCTTATCTCGAACAGGTGCTTGTTTGAGTTACTGTTGGGTCGCGAGCAAGGGGAAATAAAGCGCGCTCGCGCCAATCCGACAGCTAAAAAAAACACCAAGAACATAATTGTGGCACAGCTGTTTTCATGGACAAACTCCGCTGGGTAACGCGCGATCGGTCTACTCTTCAGTCTCACAGTTTGCGTTTTTGTTGTTGTTGTGCATTAACCCCCTGGACGTGCCGCGAAACAAGTGCGCGAGGAAACCGGAAAACTTGGAGCGGTTCGCCAGATTCTTCGACGAGGTACTTCGACACCACTCTGGCCAGCAGGCGCCATACCAAGGTGAGCCGTAGACCTCGTGACACATGAAACAAATGTATGGCGTGCATGAAAGGCCCTCAACGAGTATTTCATTTTCCCGGGAGGCTTGCTACGATAGGGGTGGCAATTTTGGGCGAAAATAGTTTCTGAATGACGGGGCTCCTGAACCCCTTAAGAACTGGTCCCACGAATTTGGGGACAAAGCTCTTGGAAATAATGTGGGACATTTGTTTTTAGTTCTGTATGGGTTGCAAAATCGTCGGAATACCACTCTTTAAAAAAACAAATGCTTGTTTGTATACCTATATAGGCCATGGGGTTGTTCATCGGGTTGCACTTTTATTTTTCTCAAAATCATTGTTTTGACTTACTATTGGTATAGAGCTCCTCAAGTGAGAAATCTCGGGGAGATATTTGGTGCACCTTTACCTTAGCCCGTGCCCCAGGAGAACTTCAAGGGCTGAAATAATGTGCGCGGTCTCGTTGGGCACTGTTTCTCAGGCCCCTGACTTGAAGCGCGTGTGACGTAGCTCCTTACATGGCAATCTGGCGGACACACACACCCTGCCTTGGGAGCTCGCTCGGGGCTGCTTTGTGTGATCGATGCTGTACTCGTCGTTCAATCCCTCGACATGTGTGTGTCTTCTTAACAATAAACGGTTCTCTTCTTCCCACCGACATCCAGCACAACCAGTGTCCTTGCCGAGCCTTCACCCTATATGGAGAGACAAACTCTGTGGTCACAAAATTATGACACAAGAGATACTACATTGCAATGTAGTAAGGAGAATAGACAAATGCAATGACATGCCATCGTATTAGGTACGACAAGCACACAACAATACACACGCCAGCAACCCAGATACATTGAAAGAGAGAAAAATGTACGACAAAAAAAACATGTCTGTTTCCCCCCCTAAAGGGGTTTGCTATGTTACTACGTTTGCGTGCCTTTCTTTGCGCTTTTCTCCGCGATAATAACAAAACAATAACCAAACGGCGACCATAAAAACCTACCAGGTACACGTTTTGTTCCAGGAGGAGAACAGCATGCGTGGGATGTCAAGGCGATTGAAGATCAAGAGACGTGGGCTCCGATGACAGGGATTCAGAACGAGCGACCAGACGCAGCGCGGGATCGCCCCACTGACAGGTGGGAGAAGCCGACAGGAAGTGGAACGCGACGAGGGGTGATCGTCGAGCCAGCGGCGAGCAAGAGTTGGGGGAGGGCGGGTAGCGCTTCGAGTAGCAGCCGCGATCATATCGAAACCACTGGACGTGCCGGAGGGACGGGAGTGGGGATTACCGCGGGAAAGAAATGGCCGGCATACCCCGGTGTTGTTGGAGCTAGTGCTGGAGCGCGGCGATCACGGGAGAAACAGTGTTAACTAAATAATCCCTGTTATTTCTACTGCGAAAAACAATCCTAGTCTAATTCCTAGTAGTTTGCTTCCACAAACGTGGGTTCAGTTGTAGAAGGGTCAGAGGCGCGGAAAACGGTAGAAGCGGGTCGTGTGGAGTTCCTAATAGATGTTGGCTTGTCACGAGAAGGTGCTATCGATTTCCCAGCTGATGCCTCTTACCAAAGTGTCGGGTGATGACGGAAGAAGCTTGACCACGTGAAAAGGTGCTGCCTTTGCTTCGGCGTGCAAGGATGTACCAGGTAATACATAAGAGTATTACTGTAAGTTGTTTGCGCTCGAGGGCTCGTGGCGTTTTTGTGTGGTGTGATACCACTTGCCCGATGTGTTATTCCCCCAAACGATATGCTAACGTCCGGAGAACCGTTTCTAGCGCAAAAGTGAGGTGGCTGCAACAACGACTGCATGGTGCGTGCAGACTTTGGCTCGCTTTATTTGCGCTCTGACCCGCCGTAGGATTTTACGATCGCATTGCCGCTCGCGCCATATTTTGATGCTGCCCGCAACTTTCCTACTGGTCAAGTTTTGTTTGGATATACTTGCGTCAGGTCTAGTCTATATCGCACAGGTCAACCCCTAGACTACGCTCAGCCATTCCCAAGTGCATTTCCTATAGTAGGATATGTTTCAGGGGATATGGCGCGCTTTTGCAGCAATTGGAAGCCGTCTTAGGCATGAGGATGTCGATTACCGGCTAGAGCATGCATGTACCCCCCCCCCCCCCCCCCTTGCGAAATGTGGGTGTATTTTTTTTTCGTGGATGTATAGGACAAGGTATGTAGCACACCTTTCGACGTACCGAATTGAGAGGTTGTCGACACCTTGTGGGACTTGCTGCCTTGCTCAATGCCCCCACAAGGGTTTTCGTACGCCCAAATTGTGCAGGGGGGGGGGGTCCAGCCTCCTGTGTATCTCTGTGCAGGAACGTTGTAGACAAGTAGCATGATGGGAGAATGGCGTGCTAGAAGAGAACGCGGGGAAGGTAGAAAGCAGGCCAGAGATGTACCAGAAGTCATATCGAAGGCAGCAAGCACTGTCTAGAGATACGGGGCTCGGTACAGCAGACACTCGACGAACATCTCCTCTCTCAACCACGGAGTGAGGCCAATGAGGACACTTGCGATTCAGGTTGCTACAGATTGCATTAAAAACGTTTTTATTTTCTGACTTGATTTCATCTGGGAAATCTGTTGCGTTAGAAAAGGCCATGTTGGATGCATGAACAGGAGAAAATGTCAGCACGTGTCACCTGTCGGGTCTGTGGCAGAGACAGAGCCACAATGCTGTATGATACGATACGCTTGCATTATTGATAGGTTATGAGCCTCGGCTCTCCTTAGCATTTGTTTTAAGCTGATATTCACGTCTCGTGCATACCTGGTACCTGGTATGGACGTTCGTTCTACAACTATGTTCGTCGCGTTCACTCTGGAGATTACCCTGCCTGCCAATTCGAAGCAAGTACGCCAAGAACAGCAACAAGCAAAACCTGACGTGCCCCAATTGCTGTGTCACCCCGAGAGAGCCAAGCACTGCAAAATACGAAACAGACAGGTCCGCCGGGACCATCGGTGACAAGGTGTACCGAGATTAGCCCGCCTGCCTGCCACCGCAGAGAGACCGAGCCAAGGACAGCTACAAACAAACCCCCTGGCGTGCTTCAGTTGACGTGCCCCCCTGGTAGAGCCAAGCGCTCCGAAATACTCAATAGACTTAAGCTCACCTGGACAATCGATGGCTATCAATCAACAGATGTAAAGGGCTAATGAAACGGTTGACGCGTCGATGCGCCCCGACCCCATGAAGACCGCTCTGACCCGAAATATAAGAACGACTTTCTATTAAATGTTAACATGCAAACGTTCCTTATATCCGGGTCACTGTGGTACCGCATAGCACGCAAGATAACGCACCCCCTAGGATGGGTTTCCGAGACGACTTTCTCCTAAACCAGGGGGGGGGGGGGGTGCTACGGTAGGGATATAATAACGCCTGCATTTTATGGTACTTCTCGCTTAAGAGAGAGAGGCCAACAAAAGACTTCGAAAAACAAACTTCTAATATTTTTCCCCGATAGACAATGGCACGGGCTATCTACGTCGAAGATATCAGGAGACGGTCAGTCAAGGGAAAACGGGGATGGGTCAAGGGTGTAGATCCGCGTGTTCCACGCTAAACGCTAGTAGCTTGGCGTCAGTCAAGGATGAAAATAGAAAAATTGCCGTCAGCCAAGGGGTGAAAGTGCCGTCTCCTGGCATCTTTGATATACGCAGGCATATCTTGTCTGTCGAATCATCTTGGAAAAAAGGATCACATTGGATTCAAAACTGTTGGATATATGGCTACTTCTCAGATCCGGAGCTCGGATGTCAGTGACAACGGTTTGGGCGAGAACATTCAACCCGTATCGCAAACACAAGGAGAATGGAGGCGCTTTGGGGGAGATATCATCGAAATTATTTTCACAGGCGCGTCGCTTGTGGCGTTTGCACTCTCAGTCAGATGGGAAATTCGTCCGAGGGGGGTGTTTTATCTTATCACCCCGGGTGATACACGGCATCAAATATGCATCGCGCAAAGGTATCGTATACCCGTATATCCTACACGGGGCGTCCGGGTCCTAAAGCCGATATGTTTTACCATTCTCGCGAGAGGATCGCTAGCGTGTTCGCCACCACCGTCGCCGGGAGTCAGGGTGACGATATATTGACGGTGCCGCTATACCTAACACGAAGAGAAGGTTTCACATCTCGGAGAGATAATCGGTTCTCACTTCATGCTCTGTAAGCAGTAGACCTTTCAAGGCAAATATTTTCCCGACATTGCATGATCTAGCTCATGTTGCCGGGTGGGACCCGTAAAATCTGCATGATCTAGCACATGTTTCCCAGGTTGGATCTGTACTGTGTGCAGATCCTGCACAACCTCTCACAGCGGCAGGTGATGAACTAGATGATCTACATACGCGTAGACCACGATCTGTCCGAGACGTGGAAGGTTTTCAGCAGAAATTTAGACAACGCTGAGCCCCCCCTCCCCCGCCCCTTCCGTGTTAACCATTGAATACTAGTGTACCATGTCCAAGAAAAACGATACCGGCACAGCAGTTTTTCCCCCCTTCAACACCGGCGCTGACTGCAGCTTCTGTTTTTTTTTGTTTTTTTTTTGTGTCACCGGTATTTTGCTGTTTGCTACGTAGTGGTCTCAAGGCGGCACTTATTTTTTTCAACGCCAAGGAGCAATGGTATTCGAGCGTGGCACGGCGCATACAGACTGTGCTTATCCTCCGATGTTGTTCTTGGGTACAGCAACGGAACCGGCGGCTGTTTTTTACCCCCAAGTATGCTAACTTCAAGCCGTGGAAAACTGAAGTGCAGCAGTATATATAAGGAGTACATCTACAGTAGTTTTCGTAGTTTTTGGTTGTTGGAAACATTGTTTCACGCTTTTTTTGTTCTCGTGGTCTGGATTTTCCGCTATTTCGTCATGTTTTTGGTTGCTGACTCTCACGCAGCTACACAATTTCGGATAGCGAATGAAGTACGTAGTAACATGAATGGTGTATGTGCAATGACCCTGAACTAACTCCGCGCAAAGGGCAAGTGTACGTACCGTAGGTATCGGCTTTTTAGCCCGTGTGTATGATTATTTTGCAGGAAGGCCATTAACCCCGGCGTGTTATGTTACTAATCACGCCACCTCGGAGAGACGTGTTGCTTTGGGTAGAAAAGACCGGCAACGGTTTCCTTTTGAAAATTATAACCAAATACAAATATTCTGTAAAAAGTTCCGTTCCAAAGTGAGACCGCGACGCTTTCACATGTCCCGGCTATAGTGTACGTCAGCGCACCCACCGGCGGGAATTTATTTGCAGCACGCCCAACCGTTTTTTTGACGAAGAGACATGGGAACCGGTGTGGTAGCCGAAACACCTGCTGTTGGTACTTCTCAAGCAGCCATCCAAAACACGTCAGAGTCAATCCCATGCTAGAGCGGCAGGTAAAAACATACCCACGTGCCCCTCCTGTAACACTTGGTGGCCATCTTGCTTTATCCCGCCGCCGGGAATCTCTACTCGACGGGCTCGTCGACAGTTGTCAAACGCAGAGCGATCAGTCAACAATAAGTGAGAATCTTGGGGCGATCTTCAAGCTTCCAGAATCTCGAAGTGTGCGCAGAGTGTGTCGCCCGGCATTCATCGATATAACAGTGCTACCGCCGCACTTACCCTATTATTATGATTGTATGTTTTCTTATTTATATTGCTATTGTTATTATTTTTAGTGATATTGTTGTCATCTTTGCCAGTTGACAATGTGCAGCACGATGAGCTTCAACGTCGATCACTCGCAAACTTGTCCAGTGAGAAAAAGAAAGCCTAGACGAGGCCAAAAAAGGAAGCCTACAGTATAAACCAAGGCACGAAGCCTACTATAATACGAACTCCCTCATTATACCTACTACTTCGTATAGTACTTCCGGCTTACCATCGATCTACTACTACCACTACTACTAATACTCCTCTTGCTGCCCTCGCTCCACCCTTCGTTCCCACTGTCTGTTGCAATTAATAGGATTACGGCGTGAGGTCTATCACATCCCCCTTCACCGCCGTGTATATACCACTTGGCGATTTCTCGTCAGAGCTCAAACCATGTACAGCAGTATGCGCCCCCTAACGAGAACACCTAATCTGAGCAAAAAGCCTCAACCTCTCTACTAGTAGTGGTGCACTGTCCAGAAGCACAAATATAAGTTCAATTCCGCGCGATGCGTCCCCAAAACCGGGCTACAGCTCTGAATGGGTTATGCCTATTGTGACACCATCCCTGAGCAACTGTGAACATAGACTATTACATACGAAGTATACCAGATAGAGGCTTTAGTGTAGCGCTCGCCAGAGAGCACAATTTTTTACTCTTAAGTTTCTAAGCACCCCCCCCAAAAAGCGAGCCGTATGTTCTTAGAGCACAATTTCGTAGTCCACATTTCTTAGCGCCCCTCTCAAAAGTGAGCCTTAAGTTCTTAAAGAGAACGATTTCTTAATCTAGATTTATTAGCGTCCTTCAAAAAGGGAGCCTTGCGTTTCTAGAGGCATTCCTTGACCCAAACTTCTTAGCGTCCCTCCAAAAGTGGACCTCACCCACGTCCTTAAAGAACGATTTATTACATTCCAAAATTGTAAGTGTCCCACCAAAAGCGAGCCTTACGTTATTGAGAAGCACGATTTTATTAATCCAAATTTATTAGCGTTCCTCCGAAAGTGAGCCTTGCGTCCTTAGAACACGATTTATTAACCGAAAATGATACGCGTCCCTCCAAAAGTAAGCCTCGCGTTCTTAGAGCACGAAATATTAACCCGAAAACTTAAGTTTCCCCGCTAGAAGTGAACTTTTATGTTCTTAGAGCACGATTTACTAATCCAAGTATTCTAGGCGTCCCCAAAAAAGTGAACCTTACGTTCTTACAGCACGATTTCTTAACACGAAATTCTTAGTGCCCCTCCAAAAATGAGCCTTACGTTCTTGGAGCGCAATTTATTAATACAAGTAATATTAGCGCCTCACGTTCTTAGAGCGGGATTTTTTTTATTCTGACTTACTGGCGCCCCCCCCCCAAATGTGAGCCCTACGCCCTTAGAGCACAAATTTCGTAATCCTAATTTATTAGTGTAGCGTTCCGCCAAAATTGAGCTCTACGTTCTTAAGAGCACGATTTTATTAATCCTACTTTTTGAGCGTCCCTTCAAAAGTGAGCCTTAAGTTCTTATAGCACGATTTCTTAATGAAAATTAATAATTGTCTCCCCAAAAGTGAGCCTTATGTTCTTAGGACTACGATTTATTAATCCAAGTAATGCTAGCGCCTTGCGTTCTTTAAAGCGCGATTTCTTAGTTCCAATGTATTTTCGTTCCCCGATAAGTGAGCCTTACGTTCTGATGGCACGATTTCTCAATCCTAATTTCTTAGCGTCCCCCCGAACGTGAGCCTTACGTTTTCAAAATAAAAGTTACCTGATAGTTTTGTTCGTGGAGCTGTACACTGTAGGGTATTATATATAGACCGACCAACTACAGCAGTAACACAAAACGATCGACGGCAGAGAAACGAAGAGGCACCACACACGATGCACCTCGAAACGTGCAGAAGGACCCGTCAACGCAGGTGTTACCATCAGCCGCTGCTGGTTCGCCGCACGCACACACTGAAAAAGAACACCGCGATATTGTTGGCGAAAGAGTGAATTTTTATTGGCGGCCTTGGGTTACTCACCCACCCACCCACCCAGTGGCCACTGATCACGGCGTTGCTTGGTCGATCGACCTCATCGCGTGTGGCTTGATACTAAGGCCGTTTTTATGTTTCCTTTTGGCGCAAAAGTGCTTCGTTGCGGGGGGGGGTATGATACAGCATTCCATTCATTATTACTTACGGGGGACCATAGTACATAGGACCAAATCATATTGTTGGTAAAAATAGGGAATTTTATAGGTTTTTGTGTGTGCCGTAGGTCCTGTTTACTAGTGTTTACTACATTAGCCCACCCCGTAATAGTATTCAATTAAGTACTGTACTGTACTGTACTGTACTGTACTGTACTGTACTGTACTGTACTGTACTGTACTGTACTGTACTGTACTGTACTGTACTGTACTGTACTGTACTGTACTGTACTGTACTGTACTGTACTGTACTGTACTGTACTGTACTGTACTGTACTATACTGTACTGTACTGTGCTGTACTGTACTGTACTGTGCTGTACTGTACTGTACTGTGCTGTACTGTACTGTACCAGGTATGTATGTAAGCTGTTTGCCTGCCTGTTGTGTACTATGAATATAAGAATATCAAGTTCAAAATAGCTTGTGATTTCTGATTTCACATATATATGATATGTCTCGCACATATATCACCGCTCGCTGTTGTTTTGCGGGTGTTGTTTTTTGTGAAGTCGAGCAGGCGCGACGTAAAAGCGGAACTTTGAGCAGAAGGGGGTATTTTGCTGGAACTTATTTTTTTGGATTTACACAAGAACAACACAGGAAGTGTTTGTATAAAAACACTGCATGCATTGTATGTATAATGTGAACATCCACATTTTGATTGATTGCCGCTGCCGACATTTTTTTTTTTTCTTAATTGGATCGATGCTGCTTCATTTTTTCTGTGGCTGGATTTACTTTCCACAGAAAAAAAGATTGGCCATTTGTTTTTCACCACGGGTAGGTTATTAATTGACGTACGAAAAAAAAAAATGTATGCCACTGCTATCGGCAGTTTGTCCGTTTATCCTATTAATAATAACGTCAATACAGCATAATTAGGCAGCCCCTTTTAAGAAAAGCCTATTCATAGACCACTCGTACATAGTGAATTCGGGATTTTGGAGGTCCCTTATATACCAACGTCTTCGATCAGAGTTGATACCGGTCCCTTATACGTACAGTATAGTCCCACGAATAAGAAACAACCTTCTAAGGCTAAGAATAAGAACATAAGGCTCACTTTTGGGTGGGGGCGCTACGTAAGAAAATCAGATTTAAGAAATCGTGCTCAGCGGCGACAGCTGCACTAAATCCTATATAATAGCCTATATGCTCAAAGCTGTTCAAGATTTATACGATTGCGTCACGCTAAGGTTCTAAGGCTTGCTCATATATTCGTAGGCGTTTTCTTGTTGGCAGGGCCTATACTGTACCTGGCATAATACGTTAGTCAATACTGAAGAGAGGTCAAAAACGGTGCGCAGAGATTTGAGGTCCCTTATACACCATTCTCCCTTTAGCTCGGGGTCCCTTAAAAGGGGGCCACCTTACACTGAACCGTTTTTTTTTTTTTTTAGTTTTGCACTGCTACGAAGAGGGCTCTCGGCCCTTCAGAAGTTTTACCAAGCCTCTCACAAGTCCATTGGCAGAGCTCTGGAACTTGACATCACACACGGTGCCGGACTCGAACGCCATCGTAATATTTTTTATTTCAAGTTTTATAGTTTATATTTTACATTTTATATTTTGTATTTTTCCATCCCATCTGTTATTTTGATTTTCCCGTAGCTCCTCCTCCAGTTCCGCCCTCTTTTTCGTAACTCAGATCTGTTGCTGGGCGCGGCACGCAAATAATACGTACATACATGCATGCATGTATACATCTTAGGTCTTGGAAAACTTCAAAGTAGCGGTATAACCGGGCATCTCGTGGGCCCCTCTCTTCTCGCGCGTTTTCTCGGGAGTTGAAAAGTGCGGGGGGCGCGACAGATACATTAATTGTGCATATATATATCATCCATGCATGTTTTTTTTAAACTACGACAAGCAGTTTCAACTGTGCGTCATATCCACTACTTGTCTGTCGTCGTCCTCTCACGTTTTGTTACGTGGAAGTGTGGAGGGCGTAAGCTATATTTTTACCCATCCGCCGGAGGATAAAAAAAAAAAAAGTTGAAACGTGTGGAGTGGATGTTTTCCATTTTTTGGCATGGTTTATTTTGCAGGCCGACTGTACGAGGGACGTTCGGTGTTGTTGTTAACCCCTTTTGGGGCTTCAAAGTAATAAGCCCTCGTATGACATACCTGGTAGCCGCTAAGGCATGCCTTATTTTTTTCCCTTTGAGTTCTCTTTCCCAGTAGGGGGTTGCCTTAGACGCTGCTATTACTTCGTGCCGTGAACGCCCTACTCGCGCATATTTGGGCACCAAAGTAACGCCGCTGTATGCATGGACTCCTTAAAACTAGGGATCGGGGGCAACTGCTGTAAGGCAAAAGTCTAAGGCGTTTTGTAAGGCATTTGCCTTCTATGTCCAAACAGGGCATGCTTGCTTTCTTAACGCATGAACAAAACTGTTAGCCTTGTGAAAAGACACTCACTAACTCGAGGCTTGGCTTACATCGTGCCTTTTGTTTGCCGAAAAAATGCCCCACGTAGACGTGCCTTACTGCGACGGCATTAACTCTTATTGTTATCACGGGGGGGGGCATAGTAAATAGGGCCTACGGTACAGACAAAAACCTATAAGTTTCCCTATTTTTACTAACAATATTTGGTCCTATTTACTATGGCCCCCGGGAATAGTACGTAGTACTGCACTGTACATACGCATCGATTTGACTCTAATTTCAAGTAACTTGTCCCCTAAACGGGAGTGCGATCCTAAAGGAGTTCACACGCCTGCGGCGTGCCTTTAGCGGCCAGGGATTTACTTCAAAAAGGAAAAAAAAAAAAGTGTCGAAATAAATGCAGCAACAGCCAGTGGCGGTTATAGCTTCGGGAATATATTTGAAGTAACCCCGGCTGCTAAAGGGATGATAGTACGTAGTGTCTCATAGATCGTACGTAGTGTCTCATAGATAGGGCGTAGTGTCTCATAGATAGGGCGTAGCGTCTCATGGATAGTACGTAGTGTCTGGAGTACCCTGAAAAATCAACGCAATGAGTTGAACACGGCACGCGCGCGCGCTGCATCATGATATTACACTTAAATGCATCATGATATTATTATACTTTATTGCTTCATGCTATTATACTTAAAAACGGCGTGCTCACGGCATATATAGAGAAGAGGTCGGCTGACGAGACCATATGCATACGTACGCACATACTTGTCACTTCGTGTTGTCGCTATATGTACCTGTGAGTACCGAAGGGGTTAACAGAGACTCTTGTACAGCAACTTCAGCCGTTGACGTAGAGTCATCGGTAAACGCAGCTGTAGGGTTTTCCGCCGCTCACTCGAAACAAATGTACCAACCATACCAGGTGCCTTCTATAGCAAGAAAACCAGGTCCCTCCTACAGCAAGAAAATGCCCTCAAGATTAGATTACAATCCAGGGTCAACAGGAAAATATATGCCACGTATCAAACATCTATCTTTAGTCGATACAGGAGATATCAGATCCGGCATGCCAGTGTTATATGGCATTGCCTTGCCGTGTAACACCAGCCTCTGACAAAAATATGCGCGTTCTTATTCCTTGTACTAATAAGCAGGACAATTTTCCCCCCGTAAAGTTGCGGCGAGGGTACGCAGCAAGCAAATAGCATGTCGCGAGAGTTCGAAGGGGCCCAATCAACGTAAAAAAAAAAACATTTTTCGACAACTAATTTGTAATATGGTGCAATCATTTTTGTTGTTGTTGTTGTTGTTGTTGTTGTTGTTGTTGTTGTTGTTGTTGTTGTTGCTGGCGCCATTTTTGTGAGGGGAACCAACATGCCAACGTTGCATGCGCGGGAAGGTAGATGTGTATAAGAGACAGGTGCTGTACTGGTCCCCCCGCGGGGGGGGGGGGGGGGGGGGGGGGGGGTCTTGTGGAAAGAGCACTTTCCAACAATATTGTATTTCGGGGAATGCTTATGAGTGATCAATGCTGAAGCTCGTGCTGCATATTGCCGGATGGCAAGCGCAATACTAGTGATACTAGTTGTTTCGTTGATTGCACCTCTCTCATTCCCTTTTTATCTGCTGTTCTAGACGCGGCGGGTACGTACTCCGGACAGACTGGCCGGGCATCTTGGTTGCATGTGCCTTTCCGATTTTTGTTTTCTTCTGTTCTCGTAAAACTTTACATGCCACATGATTCGAAAGTCCTGTCGTACATACAGCAATAGACGCAAACTTCGTCGACCAATCGTTTTTCTGAGAGGGAAAAAAAAGGCATGTTCAGATGTACAGCCAAGCAGCAAGTAGCACCTCTAATATTACGGAGGACCATAGTAAATAGGACCAAATATTGTTAGTAAAAATATGTAAAATGTATAGGTTTTTGCGTGTACCGTAGGTCCTTATTTACTAGCATTTACTATGGCCCCCCGTAATAGTAGCCCAAGCCATTCATTGCTACCGGTGTGTCGGAAGTGCACAAAAAAAAAAAAAACGAAGGAAGGAAGTTCGTACGATATGTGCTGAACCATTTTTTGGTACGACGTGCTACTAAAACAATGATCCCACACTAATTCCAAGTGGTTTGTCTCCGATAACGGGGGTGCAGCAGCAGCAGCAGTCCCAAAGGGGTTTAAGAAAAAAGGCCGGCCGCGGGGCTGACAAAAAATCAATCGGCGGAAAAAATATTACGTATGCTTAGTTAGACGCATGCTTCGATGGAGGTACCACTTTTTGGCTCAAACGTTTTTTGAATGATGGAGGTATGCCTTTTTTTGGCTGAATAGTTTTCTGAATGACCGGGCTCCTTAACCCAAACTCGTCTGACTTTCATTCATTCTTGTGTTCCTTTATTTTTTTTTTCTTGATACCTTCGAGGCCGCTATGTATATTTGCTGGCCTTGCCCGGTACGAAGTGCGTTAGTCGTGGGCTGAGTCTATGTCGAGATCGAAGGTCAATCGTCGCGTGACTGTCGCGTGAGTGATGCGAGTGTGGGCGCTGTGGCCTTCTTGTGTGCGGGGTGATTTCGCCCATCTCGGAGATGTGATTGGTAGATGGCTAGCGTTTTCTATCCCGTGCGATTTTAGACTTGCCAGTTGTGACCATGAAAATGCGTCAGAGCTCCGAGCACTGGAATTTTCTGAGAAATTTCGAAAGCGCACTAAACAAAGTGCACGCAGAATATCGAGTCAGCTCCGAGCACCGCAATTTTTTTCAGGAAATTTCGAAAGCGCACTACGTAAACAAAGTTGCACGCAGAATATCGCGCGCGCGCAAACTGTCACATTTATTTCAACTTTCACATTTTTTTTTCGTAATCGAGTTTTTTTTTGCAAAGCCGCGGTGGGGTTACCGAAAGAGTTACTCTCTTAGGAATTGTGTACTTGGGCCATGGGAATGTGCATCGGGTACTGCTGTACGTAGCACTTTTATTTTCATCCAAAAATCTGTTTCTGGTTCGAGGTACAGAGCTCCTTAAGTGACCACCCTCAAAAGGCAAAAACATGGTGCACCCTCTATCATAGCACATGCACCCGTGTACCACTCTCGAGGACGGAAATACAAGGAACGCTGGGTTATAAATAGGAAGCCCACATGGTGCTTGTACTTCCGGCCAGAGGGGGCAAACCTCGTGGCGTTTCGTCGGTGGCAAGTTCGTACTGCCACCTCCGACCAAAGTCCTGCGCGAAACTGCGGCCGCACCACATACCCCCCCCCCCCGGTGACTCGTCTCGAAAGGATGCGTGGTCAATGGTTATGGACTAGCAAGCAACAATGAGTTCGCCCCCCCCCCCCCCGCGCTCGCAGAAACTTGACGGTTAGTCGAGTCCTCTCGTTGTACAACATATCTGGGTCCCGGCAACACTTGCGTGGGCACACGAAACCCCTTCCTCCCTCGACATGTATGGACCCCTCGACGCTACGTATAGGGCCTGTATAAGCGTAGTCTAGAACATAGATAGGACGAACACAATTTCTGCAGTGAGTAAAAAATCCACGAGAAAAATGTGGGACCATCAAGTGTGCGTAGCCTAAACTAAGTGCACCTGTTGCAACGACGAACGTACTTCCATGTGAGTCAAAGCCCCCGATGAAATACGTATCAGTATTAATAACTTATTCCCCTGAAACCTCGTCTGTGGTGAACAAAACAGGCGAAACGAAAAGGCAAGAAGAAAAAACACGATAAATCCAGCAGCGGCCGAAGAAAGCCCAGCCGACTTTTTAGCTGCGCCTTCGTTCCTTCTTTCCTTCCTTCCTACCACGCTTGTAGTCCATTTTTTTCTCCCCATGAGTCTTAACCATTTTCGAAACCCAGAGAGAGCAACCAGAAACAAAACACGTGTTTTTTACCTTATCACGCGCAAGATAGAAAGGGCTACTTTCCGCGCTGATTTTTTCTCGACAACGGGAAAGGTGCAAACGCCAAGCGGTGTGTCTATGGAAATATATCTCAACAACGAGATCTTCCCAACGGTGCAATTTTGTTTGTTGTGTCCCCCCCTCCCCCCCCCCTAGTTTTGTAGAAACCTGTCTCGGAAATTCGTCCCAGGGGGGGGGGGCGAGGGTACTTCATTTTCATGCATGGCCGTAGTCGTATGACCATAGACCCTCGCATTCCTACAATGCCGGGACGGAGCATGTCGGGTTTTCACCGACCAGGCAGGGGTGGGGGGTTATCTTATCACCCGGTGTGATATGTCTATACGGTAGTTTTGCCAACCGTCCACGAGTAGTAGAAGTGGGAGCATTCAGCAGCACGAGTAATAGGACCATGCGATATGCACCCGTATCGTACGACTCCTTTGGCACTGTAGGCCGGACATGAACATCTACTCCCTCGCCCCCTCCTCAGCCTGGTCGGTGAAAACCCGACATGCTCCGTCCCGGCATTGTAGGGATGCGAGGGTCTACGATATGGTCATACGACTACGGCCATGCATGAATATCGAGCACATCCCCCCTCAGCCAAAAGTGGCCAACCAATGCCGCTTTGTTTTCAGTCGGTCGTTTTTTTCTCGTCCTTTTTCGCCCGTCCGAAGTGTGCCATACCCAAAAATGAGTTGTCATTTTTTTAACCGCATCATTTTTTCACCAACAACGTGGCCACGTTGATTATTCTCCCCCTTCATTCCCTCTCTGCCACGGAGGAGGCCCCCGCGAACTTGGGAGGGACATACTCAATCTTCGAGAACCCCAGCACCTCACCCCTGCCCAGGCACGCCTCGTAGGCCCTTACAGACTCCAGAAACCCGGTGAAGGTTACCCTTGCGCCCTCTCCGGCCTCCTCCATGGCGCAGGGCATGAGCTTCAGCCACAGCGCCTCGGTGTGTCTGCAGGAAAGTCCGGCTTCCAGAACAAACAATGACCACGATAAGGGTGAAAATCAGAAGGGTTGGGGTGGGCAGAGGGGCAGGTGGGGGAATTAGGTGAGTCGAGGTGGGGGGGGGGGGGGGGGGGGCGTACTCATTTGTTGCTTGCCTTAGTCATTTGACCATTGACCACGCATCCCTTTCGAGACGGAGCAGGGGGGGGGGGTACTCATGTCGTGCACGGCCGTAGTCGTATGGCCATAGACCCTTGCATCCCTACAATGCCCGGACGGAGCACGCTGGGTTTTCACCAACCAGGCAGGCATTGCTTGCACCAAGCGCGAAGCGCCGTGAGGTATTGCGCGAGTCGCATGGAGGGTGAGGGGTGAGGGGGGGCGTGATTGAGTCGTCTACGTGTCTTGATACTTGAGGGCCTGTGTACCATTATGTATGCCCCGAAGAAGACAATGCGATCGGTATTTTTCGGCTTGGTCGCGCCGCTTGAGGTGGCACACGTTTCGCCTATGACAAGCAGGTATCAACCGAGGTTCGTCCTGGTGACCAAAAAAATTGATTATTGTACAGCTCATGCATGAGTAGTTTAGGGGGAGAGGAAAAACAAACATTTTGGTTTGTGGTCGTAGTTTGGTGTGTAGAAAAATCGCTGTTCGGCCGCCATTGCATGGCACAAGCTACAGCACAACACGAGCACTGACTTGTCTCGTGCACTATTCTTCAAGGTGCAACCGGTAGGGCTGTGGATAGCAAGGCATGTCTTTTTGGCTGGACTTCACGGCTAGTTCTTTTTACGGGGGACCATAGTAATCAGGACCCCATCACATTCGCAAAAACCTATATATTCCAGTATTTTTGCTAAGCAATATTTGGTCCTGATCACTGCGTTCCCCCGTGTTAGTTGGGGTGTCGAAGTGAATGCCACATAACCGACTTTTGCTATTATATCGGTAAAAACACGTATTATACTTAGAGCGATAAACGTCCCAAGCTATAGACACAAAGACGCGGATACCCGTGCCCCGCAAAATAACCGCACGCAACTAACTAACTGTAACGCCAACGTAGCCAACTAGCAACTTAATCGGCAACTCGCAGTAAGCCAACTCATGGCGCCCTCGTAGCAAACGGGCCTGGAGCTCACCCGCAACCATCAACACGCGCGACATGGTCCACAGGTCCGCCGGATCTCCGGGAGTCTTTCCTTCGGCCCTGAGAGTGTCCCGCACCGCCGCCTCCCCACCGCGCCCGAAAATGTGCATCAGCACGCTTGCCATTGCCTCCTTCAAGATTTGGTCTTGTCTCCCTGTTTTGGGCAACTGCGTTTTTTCGAAGAAAAAAAATGATTGTTTCGGAAAGGAGAGTGGGTTACATATAAAGTGGGGACGGTGTGGCGTAGGCAAGTGCCTCGGAGAGTGTTGGGGAGGTATATACATAGGTGCGTGTCAGGGGGCTTGCTTGATCTTTTGGGGGGAAAATAAAATCGCAAGCCCAAAAAATGAAAGGCATTAATCAATACAGGCCCTCCGAAATGAAAGCTTTTGCGTTGCTCTGAGGTGAGAGTGTCTCCGATACGCACGCCCCCCTCTCTAGACTGGAAACGTGCATCGAGTGCAGGTGCCGTATAAAACGTCCTCATCCGATGAAAGTTGATCTACGCATACTTTTTGCCAGGGAACTTCACGGGTCATAAACCGACCCGCGGGCCGGGTCAGGATTTGTTTTTTAACTTCGGATCGGGTCGGGTCGGGTCGGGTCGGGATGTTTTCAAACTCTCACAGGCCGGGTCCGGTCGGTTCACCCGTATCCGACCCGACCTGGTTCGCGAGGTTTGACCCGATCCGTGAGCAGCCCTGGTTTTTGCGGGCCAGTGCTACCGCCACAACAGTTTCAACACGAAAGTGTGCATCCTCCAATTTTATGTTTGAGCGCTGATCGTGCGCCCTTGAGCTTGGTGTTTGTGGTCAAAATGGCGGCGAAAAAGCGCTGCGTTTTTTGTGTCCACATGGGGGCAAACAGCGCTGGTGCCCATGCAAATGCTGCACACACGTGACAGATCACCGATCCCCTTTTGATGATCTAGATCTTTCAGAGCGGGATAGATGCCTGATCTGCGTGATCTAGCTCAATTTGCCCGGTGGAAGCCGTATGAATCTTGCATGATCATGATCTACGGTACGTAGCACATGTGTCGTGCGTTATGGATCTGTGCTGTACAGATCCTACTGCACAGCATATCTTAACGGCAGGGTAGGATCTGTATGATCTAGATCGTGATATTTCCGTCGTAGATGATCTAGACCGTGATCTATCCGGTGTAGGTGATCTAGATCGTGATCTGTCCGGTGTAGAGGATCTAGATGGTGATCTGTCCGGTAGAGATGATCTAGATGGTAATCTGTCCTGTGCAGATGATCTAGATCATGATCTGTCCGGTGTAGATGATCTAGATCGTGTTTTTTCCGGTGTTGATCTAGATTGTGATCTGTCCGATGTAGATGATCCAGATCGTGATCTGTCCGATGTAGATGATCTAGATCGTGATCTGTCCGGTGTAGATGATCTAGATCGTGATATGTCCGGTGCAGATGATCTAGATCGTGATCTGTCCGATGCAGATGATCTAGATCGTGATCTGTCCGGTGCAGATGATCTAGATCGTGATCTGTCCGGTGTAGATGATCTAGATCGTGATCTGTCCAGTGTAGATGATCTAGATCGTGATCTGTCCGGTGTAGATGATCTAGATCGTGGCCTGTCCGGTGTAGATTATCTAGATCGTGGCCTGTCCGGTGCAGATGATCTACTGTAGATCGTGATCTGTCCGGTGTAGATTATCTAGATCGTGATCTGTCCGGTGCAGATTATCTAGATCGTGATCTGTCCAGTGTAGATTATCTAGATCGTGATCTGTCCGGTGTAGATGATCTAGATCGTGATCTGTCCGGTGCAGATGATCTACTGTAGATCGTCATATGTCCGGTGTAGATGAACTAGATGATGATCTGTCCGGTGTAGAATGATGATCTGTCCGGTGTAGATGATCTAGATGATTTGCCAGATGATCTAGATGATGATCTGTCCGGTGTATATAGATTATCTAGATCGTCGTATGTCCGGTGTAGATGAGCTGTCTGTTCGACGTGTTCAATGTCGTACGGCTAGCTGTCGTCGGGACAACTGTGGGCGTGGGCCTGGTTTATGTAATGTGCTCCTCCGACAACATGATCGTCCGTCGAACCTACTTTCTAATAGGTGTGAAGGGCACCGACTACCAACAACACATTCAAAGGCGATACATTCCAACTCCCGCCCCCCGTTATCTTGGGCAAACATTTTGGCCTGCAAATAACAATGCGTTTAAAACAGAGCCGTGCAAACCAGAACAAGGACGGCAGTAGGAAAATTACCCCAATATATTCAGTTTCGGTGTTCACTGTACGGTATTATTTGTTGGATAGGAGCTGTATCACATGTACCTATACCTACAAGCACACGGGGACTATGTATATATCGGGCTTAGCTTTTCAGTGTTTTCTCACAAAAGTTGGGTATGGCTGTAGGGTGAGGTATTACTCGTAAACTCGTTCCGTAGAGCTCCTTAAAAAAACGAAACCCTCGGGAATTGTTGGCGCCACCTCTTTATAGCGTACCAGGTATGTATGAATGCAGCACGCGTCAAATAACTCTTACATCGTGAGCCTCCAGGGCCACCTTGCGCAGGTCCAGCGGGGCCTCGAGGTGCGCCATCTTCTTGACCCCCGTTCCCGCCACGCCCACCACGCCCGCTGCTGCTGCTGCTGCTGCTGCTGCTGCTGCCGACTCTGCCGACATGGTCCGGTTTTCCGCCTCGTTCGCTTGAACGTTTCCGCTGGCCGATGACGGCGGGCCTCCCACCACGACCCACGGGTATTCAAACCCTCCGAAAGAAACGTGCCTGGAATCATTATTGGCAGTCCCATTGCCGTGGTTGCCCGCGATAACGACCGTATTTTTGTTTTTTTCTCCACCGATAGGTTTAGCACCCAAGGGGACCGATTTCGACGGGTACAGGCCAGCGGTAGTGGTAGTCGCACGGTCCTCCGTCCGCTGAGCCGCCGCCGCGGCGGCCGAGGCGAGGCGGTCCGCCTTCGACATCCCCTCCTCTCGCCCCGCGTCGCCGCCCTCTTGACCCCGATGCCAGTCGGCGAGCTCCCGGGACAGCATGGTGTACTCGTGCGTGGTGAGCACGCGCGAGGCGTCGACCCCTCGGTGCAGCAACGCGACTACCAGCCGCTCCCAAGGGGAAGAAGATGATGGTGAGTCGGAAATGTGCAGGGAGGACGAAGGGGAGGGAGGGTGCTGTTGCGGCGATCGCGGCGACCCACCGAGGGCGGTCCTTGTGTCCATGCCAGCAACAGCGATGTCGCCACCATCGTACCCATCGCGACCGTAAACACTGTCGCCGCCGCCGCCGCCGCCGCCGTCCGATCCGTCGCTGGGACCGCCGCTGGGACCGCCGCCAAGAACAGAGCCGCTGGTGTGAGAGAATCCTCCACAGGTGTCGTCCCCGACGCACTCGGCCCACAACCGCGAGAAAACTTCCAAGCTCCCTCGGCCACCCTTGTTATCACCCGGTGTGGTAGTTACTCCTTTACCCGTGTCATCGCCGTACGAGGAAGAAGAGCCCGTCGCAGCATCATCGCCGGTGAACAGCTGAGCGCCACCGGTGCCATTGTTACCATTATTAGTTGGATTTCCGAAAAACGTGACTCTCTTCCCCGGCGACCGTGGCTGCACCCGAGCGGCATGATTGTGACCACCAGACCCCAGCCCGCCCGCGGTCGCTCCCTGCCCGCCCGACGGCTCTCTCGCGGCGTTCAAGAGTTTTTGCCACATCGGGGACGTTTGCCACTTGTTTCCGGCCGGAGGGCTCCCTCGGGCGAGAAAATGCCGGCTGAAATCGTCCACGTCGATAATCTGGTAGCGAAAGCAAGGACAAGAAAGAAAAATGGGGCGTACGACGTACATGTACCTGGTATGAGTTTTTCCTGACTAGTAGTGAAAGTCACCGACTACGTACTACGGGCGAACAGGATAATCAGAACCCAATAGGTTTCATACACATAAGGGGGATGTGTGGTTTTAGGGTCCATCTTGGGGTAACTGATTACCATGCCTCCCCCCCCCCCCCCCCCCCCCCCCCCCTGTAATATTTTTTTTCAGTTGGCTAGGCTGGGTATTACAGGTAGTTTGCGCGGTAAAATTTGCACGGAGTTCTGCTGTGTCTTTGTGTCGGATGGGCGCGTTATTTTTGTGGCTCGGCCTGTTTGTATTTTTGGTTGTTGATCAAATACTCTACGTAGGTATGGTAAGCCTGTTTGTTGGCTTGCTTCGCCACCCAACTTCTAAGGGAGGGTTATAGTAATCAGAACCCAAGATGGTGTTATAAGGATTACCGTTGGCTGGGTAATTGATCGATCTTTTACCCCTATAGCTCAACAGATAACACCCTCACATTTGGCGTCGTCGGCAGGACACGGGTTTGAATTTCACTTCGAACGTTTCGAACGTTTCTTTTATAGAAACGAATCGATCGATATTTTACCCCTATAGCTCAGTAGGCAACACCCTCACAATGGACCCTAAAAACAGGTAATCCCCGTATGCTTAAAAACTATGTTTGGTTCTGATTGTCACAGTATATTCCCCCGTACATATATAAAACTAAGCGGTGAAGTCCAGCCAAGGCATACTTCGTATACGCCTTACTCACAGCCCTACAAAAAAAAACATGTTTACTATACGTAATGACTTGGGATAGCGGTAACAATTTGGAAAACATCTTCTGCGAATGTCTGCAGCTGTTTTTTTTTTCATGTTATAATACGTGGAAGTTAAATGCAATCGTTTTTATTACTCCGGGTACACGAATAGTATGAATCCATGAAAAAAAGGGTTAAGATCACTCATGAATTGTTTTTGTTTGCGCTATGGAGACGGTGTCAGCAGAGTCGGATGAATGGACTAAAACAGGTAGAAGCGCGTGTAGACCACAAGTGTAGTCCAGCTTCGAGGGGGGTTGGCGCCGGTGCCTCGCAGTAGAAAAGTGTCGCGGAGCAACGAATGAAACACACGATTTTCTGTTCAGCCCCAGAAAGCGAAAAGACAAGTTCGGGAGAAGATATATATATATATATTTCATCCAGTGTTTAGGCAGCATACTTATTCAAAGCCGCTCCCAAAAGCCCTGGACTCACAACCCCACCGCGAAGCGCACGCAAATTTGTGCGCACAAATACATCGTAAGCTATTACGAGGGGATATATATACGTGGTAATCAGTAGCAAACACGGTTAGAAAACATAGGGAGTTGTAGAGAGGGATACACGGCTTTGGGGTCCATCTTGGGGGTTCTGATCACCATGCCCCCCCCGCAACAAGAGGTATCGACGACGGTACATGAACACACCGCCTGCCTATGCCTCCGATGCGCCGGTAAATACCACGACGTCATCAGCGGAAAAACGTCGTCGAAAAAATTATCGCTGCTCTCACCTCGAGGGATACGCTGGGTAGGCTGGCCACGAAGCCTATATGGAAGTCGCCCGCCTTGAAAGGCTCGCCAGTGTCTTTGTTTATCATGTCGCCGCTCCGAGCGAGGTAGACCCCTTTCTGCAAGCCGCCCGAGTTGTTCCCCAAGTTGTGGCTGCACAACAGCGGTATAGAGATAGCGGTGGCAGTGATGGGGGTTAACCTCTTTGGGACCCATGAAAAACGGCCGTATAGAAGCGAGAAAGGACGATACTATCGTCCGCCTACGGGTATGGAAAGAACGTGCAGCAAGCAGTTAATTTTGAGTAGCACCCTCCTACGCACGCGTGTGCCCGTACAGCTCCTCCTTACGTTTTGCAGTTCGGACGCATCCCCTATATCCCCTACTCCAGCAATACCTCCTACATACGCACGCACGTTTCCCCGTGCAGCCCCTTCTTACGTTGCGGTTCGGACCCACCCCCCACCCCCTACTCCAGCATCCCTCCTATGTACGCACGCGCGTGCCCGTGCGGCTCCTTCCTACGTTGCAGTTCGGGTGCATCCCCTATCCCCTACTCCAGCCAGTAGAGCTTACCACTTGTTCGTTGCTATGGTTAAGGTACACTATGTACGAGACAAAGGGAATTACGCTGACCAATGGTTGATGTGGCCTGATTGGCTTAGGGTTAAGGTTCGGGTTAGAGTTCGAGCACGGAGCGACCTCTTCTGTAAGATGCACTGGTGCGCATAGCGTTTCTGGGTGTCGGTATTACCCCCACAGAAACACGACCAGGCGCAATCATGCACAGAGAAATCTGGACACAACCATGTTCAGGACTATAGCTGTCGTTCAGTCGTTTCCTAAGTAAGAGCGCCTTTTCGGCGTCCAATCATAGCTATAACCAGTTACAACCAACGCTTACCAGTAACAACCAAGTATAGCTAACAACTAACGACCGAAATTAAAGCTAAACCAGTAACGACCAATTATAGCTGAACCGCTAACGACCAATTATAACTAAAACCAGCAACGACAAAAATGATAGCTAAACCAATAACGATCAATTTATAGCTAACCAGCAACGACCAAGCACGGCCAAGCCAACAACGGAACTGTCGGTGCCCGTCGTGTGTTTTGCGTGCTACGAAGACCTGGCCGTACCTGGTGTACACCGAGAGGGTGTCGTCTTCCGGATAGAAGCGGATTATGAAGACATTAACCCTAGTCGAAGGCGTCTGTTCATAGCCACAGCAGCGGCAGAAGCAGAGTAGCAATCCCCGGGAGGGAATAGCACAGCAGCACAACCCGTTTGTTGAAGTTGTAGGAGTGCGTATCGCCCCCCAAGCACACGTTTTCATCGAGGGCCACGCAAATAACGGAGCAACGACAAGCGTTGGGTTGGGAGGGTATCATTCAGGGGGTTGGGGGGTAAGAGAGCCTGGACAGACGGCCGACCCAGACCGTTGTTTTTACGAACTGCAGCCAGTGACTGTTTCAAAACGAATCTACGCTACGCTATATCTGTAGGGTGGATGCCAGCCCTCGATGAGTTTTTCGTCGTTGTTCGGCTCGTCCTTCTTCGCATGTCAAAAGGGTGGTGATGCATTACGAGCGAACTGTAGTAACGGTGGCTGAGCGTACTTTTACTCGCTTGCCCAAGTGCAATGCTGGTTTGATGTTCGTGTACTGTAGATTACCTAAAAATCATTCCCCGCCCTCCGAACGGATCTCTAACAGTGTGCATATACCGCTGCTTTGTACGTATGGCATACTCTGCTGATACGTAACCGCTGCGCAATTCTTCGTGTGCGCCCGCTTCTTGCCTCACTCGCTTATCTTTGCTGCTACCGAAAACGGGACCCCACTGCGGAAGGAAAACTCTTGTACAACAGCAGTCGTATGCTTTCACCCAGCGCACTACGTATAGCTTTCAGTCCCCCGGCACCTCTTAATAGTAACAAGCACAGGCGTATAGTAACAAGCACAGGCGTCGCGACAGTATACACAACGGCATCGCTCGCAGGAGCGCGGAGCCGCCGCACGAATCAGTCCCTCCTATTAATAGGTACGTCTCTCTACCGTTCCGAAAAAAAACAAATGATTGCTGTCTTTACCTGTGTGTCGGATGTCGCCTTTGCCAAAAACCGTAGGGTTTTTCCAGTGTTCTCGGACGCCTGGTCGGTCGGTCGGTCAGTCGTTCGGTGGTCCGTTCGAGGGTCCGTTCGGGGGTCCGTTCGGGGGTCCGTTCGGTGGTCCGTTCGGGGGTCCGTTCGGCGGTCCGTTCGGCGGTCCGTTCGGCGGTCCATTCGGCGATCCAATCAATGGGGTGGTTGGTTGGTTGGGCGGTTTGGCGATTGTTTTTTTTTCCCGTCAAGGGACAGAGGGAGAGCGACAGAGAGCATGTGTAGGTTAAGTGAGCGGTGGGAGTGACAGGGTGGCGAGGGTGGCGTGTCATTGAAAAATTGTCGCAAAATGAGATGTTGTATATACGTACGTATTCACCGCCCGTGTGTTTCCGCTGCGCCGGCTGTGTGCCGCAATCTAGTCTTGGAAGGAAAATCGAACAGCGCGTGCACCTACACCGCCATCAATTGATACACCAACATGTATTGACGCCCGCAGTCATGCGTGAAGCCAACTACTTGAGCACCCGCGCTTCCGTCTATGAAAACAATAAAAACTTCTTCAAATGACCCAAGGGAAAGCTTTTTCGATCAACGTGGAGAGGACATTGAGTACTACCTGGCGCTAGATGTATCTACGTAGCGTGAGCGTTTCTCCGGTATATAGAGTGTTGACAGAAGAACTCGATTTTTTTCAACACGAGGGTATACACGTATGTGAAGGAGAAAAGTTTTCACGCTCTTCAAAAACATATTTTCCCGCAGAACGATTCGTCCGTGTTGAAATGAAAAATCAGTGCTTCAATTCACCTTGAAGAACCTCCCTCGCGCTGTCCCCGGCCGTTGCGGTGGTCCCTCGCAGAAGGAAGACTTGGTCTTGTTAGGTCGTCGAGGCTGGGACCGTGACGGGCGTACGCAGCGCTGGAATTCGTCCATGTCCACTTGCCGTGCACGCATGCTTGTACCTATTTGTTTTCGTTCAGGACGTACGAAGTATATCCATATAGTACACGTGCGTGTAAGTATGCCGTTATCGTAGGCGAAAGAGAGGGGAGTTTAGAACACCGTAAAAAAAAAAATCATTTTATCGGCGTGAGACCACCGCCGTGAATAATGTTTCTTCTTCGGGGTTAAGCCATAAACCTCGCACGCGTACCAGGTACGAGTACATCGTACGTACGTACGAGATGAAGGGATGTAAATCGCCATGATAACTCTTTTTAGCTAAAACGATTCGCCCTCTGCCACCGCTACAATACCCAGCGAAGTACAGGCGAAAAATAGTGGACTAGGATGAGCACTGGTGAGGCTCGAGATAATAGTGTTCGGTATCGAGAAAAAAATCGAGGGGATACGATATCTCGATATCAGCCCCTAAAATTTGGGATATGGATACGATATCTCGATATATCGTATCTTGTGATATCGCATGATATCGGATATGATATCACGATATATCGCGATATATCATGCGATATATGTCGCTCGGCACACAAAATGTATATTTTGATCGCGATATATCGCACGATTTAAGATACGATATGATATCGAGATGTCCCGAAAATATTCTTGATATTGACATCGATATATCCTGAAAATATCGCATGATACGTCGAGAATTCTAGATACGATACCGAACACTACACCTGTGCTGTACGTTTACACGTAATATCGTATCGATATCATGCGATATATCGTATTATATCGGTATCGTATCGATATCATGCGATGTATCGCATGATATCGGTATCGAGATATCCCGAAAATATTCTCGATATTGATATCG